>BHFT01018565.1:0-134475 GCA_004320025.1 Laticauda laticaudata | reverse complement strand
AGAGAGGAGAGAGATGAAGGCGAGAAGAAACGACAGCAAAATAATGCAGCTGGGGACCAGGAGTGGATAGGTGATGTGGAGCGAGTGTGCGAAGTATCCTGCTCCCCCTTGCTGCAGCCTTTATAATCACGCCTGCCTCTCACTACGCGTTATGTTGTTGCTCAGAATGGCAAGCATGAAGCGCAAAGCCTTATAATTGCCATGTGGGCCATGTGGCAGTGAGCCGATACACTGCGGTAGTGTTCCATGCAGGCTGAGGATTTGAATTGGGTTTTGGTGGTTGCTTGTGCTTATGTGCGGTAGACATTGTCTGCCTGGGGACAAATACAACGCGCAAAAAAAATTCAGTGGTGACGGATACAGATGTTCCTAAGGCAGGCAACTAGGTGGTGACCACTGGGTTAGAGTGTTTACAGAGTAGGAGGTGCCTTGACTTAAAAACACTTCGATACTTAAGTAATCGTTGTGAAGAACGAACGCATCAGCCAATGAAGAAAAAAAGTGGTGGCATTACAACGCTATGTTGTGCACACCTTGATAAACGACGCTTGTATGCAGGCATCCCATAGTGTCATAAGGTGATTTTCATTCAGAGACAATCCGTTGGCATCAGAAGGTGATGACATGCACAGTAAGACAGCTAGGCGAGTGCCCTCTGAGATTTCATGCAATCGCCCTATTATGCAGCCTATTATCTCGAGAAGGCACAAAAGTCAATGGGGGAATGCCAGATTGAAGCATTAACCGAGACGTCTTAAACATCTACATAGCGGCCGTCAGTCGCGCACTGTCAGCTTACGGATGGCCAGAAGGATGGATGTACAGAGGAGACATATAAAAAGGAAAGCTGAAACGGCTATGCATCCGGTGTATAGTGTGTATCTCATCGATGCAGTAAGCGCTGCTATCGTCGACATATTGGCTGGATTGCCGGTGGGTCAGCGGGTCCACATACGATTTACACTGACCGTAGGCAGAGAAGTTTTTGGAAGCCGATCACAACAACTGAGTTGTGCGGAAGGGATTGATGAACTTTCTGCCGGTGTAGGCAGAAATGTAATGCGCGCGTACCATTAGATGAGTCAATCAAAATTGGTATCTAAGTGTCCATTTATATACCGGTTAAAACGTGCCACCGTGTATCCCTTCTCTGCATCCATCTGGGCAATCCTCGGGCAAATCAGCACCGCTGATGGGACGAGAGAGCTGAACGGAAAGAGGGAGCGGAAAAGAAAAGGTACAGCAGGAATATCTAAGCATCAGCGTTAGTCGCGAGGCAGTCGGAAAATAGAAAACGAGATGCGCAGATGAAGACGGTTCTTGCGCATCTGATATAGGGCATACCGCGCGGTATCACTGACTTAGTGTTTCGCTAATAGGTGGTCTGTGATACATCCGCTTCATGCCGGGCGTATGAGGAGCAATCTCTCCCCTTCCGGCTAGATGCGTGGCCGGCTTCGAAACTTCGAATCACCCCAGCCCTTCGGATGTGTCATCCGCTTCCATCCACTTTCATCCGCTAGGCTTCCGATGAACATCCGTTTAACATCCCCGCTATATACTACCCACATCCGTTCTTTTCTGTTCTTTTCCGCTCTGTTTATGCAAATTTTCGCCACTTTTTGGAGCGGATGACAACGGATAGAGCCACCTCCGAAATTTTGCTTGAAATTTTGTGTCCTTTATGCATATTTTTTGCATCTGTCGGCCAGTGGGACCGGGCCTTTATAAGGCTTAACAACTGCACTGATTCACTTAACAACTGGAGCAAAAAAGGTCATAAAATGGGGTAAAATGGACTTAACCAATTTCTCACTTAGTAGCATAAATTCTGGACTCAATTTTGGTTGTAAGTCAAGGACTACCTGTAGTTATTTGCTGCATTGGTCACCTTGTTTTCCACTGCGAGGTCAGAGTGATGTACACAGCAGGGTGGGAGTGTGTGATCTTCCCCATGGCAACAACCAGAATCTTGCAAAGTGGGTTTGAATGAGAAGGACAGCCCCAAAGTCACCCAGTTTCACCCTGGCCAAAGTTCAACTTGTTAAACATTATACCAGAGTAATTTGCAATACCCTCAAGAGAGTGTGGAAGAAATGGAGATAACTTGCTTGGTGTTGGAATGGGACAACTTGTTGGTGGGCAGCTCTCCATGGCCAACTCATGAAAGGACAATTTTCCATGGCCAACTCTGTGCAGCCAACTTGCCATGGTTAATTCTCCATGGGCAACTTGCTATGGCCAAATCTGCACAGCCAACTCCATGGCCAGTTTTCTATGGCCAACTCACCATGGCCAACTTCCCACAGACAACTCTCTATGGCCAACTCTCCATGGCCAACTCACTTTGGCCAACTCTCCACAGACAACTCTCCACGGCCAAGTCACTGCAGGACAACTTGCTGCAGTTCAATTTGCCATGGGACTCTTTGCCAAAATTCAACAATTCAATTTAATAATTTAAAATAATTTTAAAATATTTTATAATTTTTGTCATTCGCATTTGATTTTGTCCTTCCTTTTCCATCCTTTCTTTAATGATTCTGTTCCACCATTTCTTATATATTGGTATAATTCTCATCCAACATGGTGAGTTGGATGGGGCAAGTTGGCCATGGTGAGTTGGCCATGTCAAGTTGTCCTAGACCCACTTGCTGTGGTCAACAGGACTTGCTTAGCAGCAGTTGGCAACAATCACAAGCAATGTATCTTTTGGAAGTTTCAATCACTTGAATTGAAGAAGCTTCTTGGATGAGAAGTGAATCATTTTCAAGAAAAAAAACCCCAAGAAAGTTGTCAGCATTCCAAGTAATAAACTCCAAGACGAGCATTTTCTCAAAGTTCCATTTTATTAGAGTAGTCATATTGGCACATCTGGAAAAACCCGAATCGGAGAGTTCTGGGTTTTCCCTTCGTAATTGAAAATCCAAAACCCATCCCCTGTACCCATCAGTCCATCACATGGTCCAATCACCAGCCATCCCAACTGGAGACATCCTTCCAACCACTTCTTTCCCAGGTGCAGGGTGACTTGTCCTTGACTCAGAAGAAGAATGTTGTTATGTCTAAATTTCCATCTCTCTGTAAAATCCCCCCTCCCAAATTCCCAGGCACTAGAATGTGACAGCGTGGAAGCTTCTAAGTAAAATATGGCTTCCAAAGCTGACAACAGTCCAGTTGCCTTTTGGAAAAAGCATATTTTGGGCAACCACAAATGAGAGGGTGAACATTAAGTACCAATAGAAGAGACTTGCATCATTGATTGGCCTAACAACAAAATAACACCGAACTTTACAACATTCAAATATGCTGCAGAGCAACTCAGGAAATGTGGTGAGTTTAAGGTGTCCTGACCAGAGGTGGTATTCAGCAGGTTCTGACCACTTCTGGAGAACCGGTAGCAGAAATTTTGAGTAGTTCAGAGAACCGGCAAATCCCACTTCTGACTGGCACCACCCCCATCTATTCTCCACCTCCTGAGTCCCAGCGGATTGGCTGGGTTTTCTTTGGTTGCCCTGCACAGGAGAACGGAGCTGGAAAGCAGGTTAGTGGGGTGGGGTGGGAATGGGATTTTGCAGTAACTTTCCCCAAGGAGTTGGGTAGGAATGGAGATTTTACAGTATCCTCCCCCTGCCGTGATCACCAAACCACTCCCACAGAACCGGTCGTAAAATTTTTTGAATCCCGTCACTGGTCCTGACTTGAATCATTCATCATCCCCAGCCAGAATGGATTCAGAAATGATGTCAACTCCAGAATTGGGTGTATCTATTGCAAGTTCTCCATCATAGAAATACCAGTAGTTCCATTATTGGCACTCATGTTGAGCGAATGCCAGTTTTAACTACGGAGTTTTCATCACAAACAAGTGATGCAACAGTGACAGAATGAATGGCACCTTTTTTTTTTTTATTCTTCAGAAACAAAAAATACAAAAATCTCATTTCCATTAACAGTTATTGTGTCATTCTATATACATGTTTCTTATTTTATGACTATACATTATTTTTATCCTTATCCTTCACCCATTCGTACCACCTCTCCCATGTCGCATAATATTCTCGATCCTCTTTGCCTTTCAGTTCCATAGTGAATTTATCTAGTTCAGCACAGTCCATTATTTTTTGAATCAAAACTTCATCTGGTGGGTATTTTATCACTCTTCCAATTTTGTGCTGACGTGATTCTTGCTGCAGTTAAGATGTGTACAATAATAAAATATGTGTACAATAATAAAATAATCTTTTATCATTTATCAAATTCCCTTTTATCATACCTAATAAAAATATTTCGGGTTCCAATTTCAATTTCAATTTTGTAATCTCAAAAAGCCATCTTTGTATTTTTTTTCCAGTATTTTTGGGGAATGGCACCTTCTTCAGATGGAAAGAGAAAGAGTGAGTGAAAGATTGGATCTTTTAACAAGGGTGTGTTATTCTAGATTCTGGAGGCAAACTTTGACTTATGGAGTTGATTCTCCGATTGAAGTTTTCATATGGAGATTCTTGCCTCGGTTGTCTGTGAATGAAAGCATCCATGTTAGCAGCATATATGTAAAAAAGTAAAGGTAAAGGTTCCCCTCAAACATATGTGCTAGTCGTTTTTGGCTCTCGAGGGTGATGCTTATCTCTGTTTCAAACCCGAAAAGCCAGCACTGTCCGAAAATGTCTCCGTGGTCATGTGGCCGGCATGACTAAACGTCCGCAGGTGCACAGAATGCTGTAACCTTCCCACCAAAGGTGCCCCTACTTTTCCACTTGCATTTTTTATGTGCTTTTGAACTGCTAGGTCGACAGAAGCTGGGACAACTAACAGGACCTCACCCCGTTACGCGGTGCTAGGGATTCGAACTGCCGACCTTTCTGATCAACAAGCTCAGTGTCTTAGCCACTGAGCCACCAGGTCCCTTCAGAATATATGTAAGATAAGCTTAATGTATTTCCATTATAACAGAATATCTATAGCTCAGGATTGAACTGTGGGGTTCTTGATGCTCTCTGACCTTGGTTGTTTTCTCACAGACATTTCATTACCAAACTAGGTGACATCATCAGGGCTAATAACAGTTATGTTTTTTTGTCTGACTTGGTATTTCCTTGTATGCAACAGCCTCATCAAGGAACCACCAGGAACATTCCCACCAATACTGACAGAGCCAGCCGCTCTTCTATAAACAGATAACAAACTCCATTCCTTACTAGCACTGATGATGTTACTTAGTTGGGTAATGAAACATCTACAAGAAAACCACCAAACTCAGCACCAAGGATGACCTCATTCTCCTCCTGCTCCTGCTCCTGCTCCTGCTCCTCCTCCTCCTCCTGCTCCTGCTCCTCCTCCTCCTCCTCCTCCTCTTCTCCACAAACTACCTCATCTAGCACTGATGATGTTACTTAGTTGGGTAATGAAATGTCTGCAAGAAAACCACCAAGCTCAGAGAGCACCAAGGACTCCACAGTCATCTTCCTCCTCCTCCTCCTCTTCTTCACAAACCCCACTCCCTTCTAGCACTGATTATATTACCTAGTTGGGTAATTAAACGTCTGCAAGAAAACCACCAAGCTCAGGGAGTACCAAAGATCCCATAATCCTCCTTCTCCTCCTCCTCCTCCTCCTCTTCTCCACAAACTCTACCTTGTCTGGTACTGATGATGTTACCTATTTGGTAACATCAAATGTTACCAAATGTTTGGTAACAGATGTTACCATCTGCAAGAAAACCACCCAGCTCAGAGAGCACGAAGGACCCCTCGTTTCCAATTCAGTTTAAAGATGAATGGTTACCATCAAGACCATCTCCCAATGATTTTTCTCCTCATCTCTTATTCTAAAGTCTCGTCGATTTCAATAGGAGAGGATAGCTTTAGCACTAGCACTTAGACTTATATACTGCTTCACAGTGCTTTCCAGCCCTCTCTAAGCAGTTTACAGAATCAGTCTATTTCCCCCAACAATCTGGGTCCTCATTTTACCAATCTTGGAAGGACAGAAGGCTGAGTCAACCTTGAGCTATGATGTTGTTACCTAGTTTGGGTAATGAAACGTCTTGTAGGAAAACAACCAAGCTCAGAGAGCATCAAGGACTCCTCACTTCAACCCTAATATTTCCTCGATCAAGAACTCAAGGAATAATTCTTAGGGTAGCATGAACATGCTGTTCCTTCATCTTTTCAAAGCCCCTGATCTGGTTTGTTTCCAGAGATGGTGTGTAGCTTTTGTGTAACAAACAGCTGTTATGCTTTGGGAGGCTTGCCAGATATGGCAAACATCTTCCAGCAGAGTTTAGGAATGATCATCTACCTCCAGCATGAAGCTCTCTAAACCCAACAAATCTCTCATAACATGTCCAGGAGACATGGAAAATAGCAACTGGAGTCAGTGAACATCTAGATTAGAGTTGGGGAATCATGGCCTTTTTATAATTTGTGGACTTCAACCAGCTGGCTCAGGAATTCTGGGAGTTGAAGTCAGAGATGGTGTTCAGCAGGTTCTGACCAGTTCTGGAGAACCAGTAGCAGAAATTTTGAGTAGTTCGGAGAACCAGCAAATCCCACCTCTGACTGGCCCCGCCCCCATCTATTCTCTGCCTCCCGAGTCCCAGCTGATTGGCTGGGTCTTATTTTCTTGCCCTGCACAGGAGAACGGAGCTGGAAAGCAGGTTAGTGGGGTGGGGAGGGAATGGGGATTTTGAAGTATCCTTCTCCTGCCACACCCACCAAGTCACACCCACCAAGCCAAACCATGCCCATCAAGGCTCACCCATAGAACCGGTAATAAAAGCAAATTGAATCCCACCACTGGTTGAAGTCCACAAGTCATAGAAGGGCCAGGGTTCCTCACCCATGTTCTAGATCAGAGATCTCCAACCTTAGCAACTTTCAAGACTTGTGGACTTTAACTCCCGAAATTCCTCAGGGAGTTGAAGTCCACAAGTCTTAAAGGTGCCAAGGTTGGAGACCCCAGATCCAGAGGGGCCATAAATCCTTCATCCATTACCTAGCAGAGCTACAGTTCCTCTTGTGGTGTATGAGCTTCCCACTCCTTGCTATGGGAGACAGGGTAGTGCTATTCAATTGTAAAATTAACTTATAAAATTGTGAACATAAAATAACAAGCTGCTATGCTCTGGAAGGCTGTGACCAAGCAGAAGATGAATATCTGACATGCAACAAGTTTCTGCTCTCGGTTTTCTGCTCTTCTAAGAAGGAACCATGACTCATGTTTTCCCAAATTAGATGCCTCAGTCATGCCCATCTTTCTGCTTCCTGAAGGAATGGATTTCATTAGTAACCCTGTAGAAAGCCACGAGTTGCTTTATGAGAAGAAAATAGAAATTGATGTCCTCTTTGGAATATTTTGCCCCTCCTCCCCTTCTCTCCTCTGACAACTCCAGGAACAGATTTCCCATTGTTGCTTTTTGGGTTTGTCAACATCCATCAATGACATGTCAACCCAAACCATAAATAATACAACTCACAATGGTGGAATGGGGTTAACAGGAGACCACATGGATGTTCTCAGATGGTCGTAGATTTGCAGTGAAGAATGTTCTTTAAGACAAGCCATAGCCTGGACTTCTAGAACAGGGGTGTTCAACCTTGACAACTTGAAAACTTGTGGACTTCAACTCCCAGAATTCTATGCGGCCTGAGGAATTCTGGGAGTTGAAGTCCACAATTCCCAGAATTCCTCAGAGTTCTGTTCTAGAAGGAGAATCCCTTTATTTAATTGAATCAATTCAGCTGTTCTGCTGGACCCTATTTTGAATTGGCTCTTCTAGAATCTCCTGACATTGTTGTTTTAATTTTATTTAGCCTACTACAGAGTTCCTTGACTAGTTTTGAGTTAGCATGAATTCGGAGTCCCAAAGGGGCTGTTTTTCAAGAGGCACCTGGATTTTCTGGATTTTCTTTGAAGACGTTTAGCTTCTCATCCAAGAAGGTAGAAGAGAGTGGAAGGAGCTTCTTGGATGAGAAGCGAAACGTCGTCAAAGAAAAAACAGAAAGTCCAGGTGCCTCTTGAAAAAGCCCTTTTGGGACTCCTAATTCATGCTGAGATGTTTACAGAATCAGCCTCTTGCCCACAATGATCTGGGTCCTCATCTTACTGATTTCAGAAGAATGGAAGGCTGAGCCACCTCGAGCCAGTCAGGATCGAACTACTGGCAGTGATAGATCTATCGCCTGTCTGTCTGTCTGCCTATGGTATCTATCTATCATCTATCCATCCATCCATCCATCCATCCATCCATCCATCCATCCATCCATCCATCCATCCATCTATCATCTATCTGTCCAGAGGTGGTATTCAGCAGGTTCTGACCAGTCCTGCAGAACCAGTGATGGAAATTTTGAGTAGTTCAAAGAACTGGCCAATTCCACCTCTGACTGGCCCCGCCCCCATCTCTTCTCCGCCTCCCGAGTCCCAGCTGATTGGCTGGGTCTCCTTTGGTTGCCCTGCACAGGCGAACGGAGCTGGAAAGCAGGTTAGTGGGGTGGGGTGGGAATGGAGATTTTGCAGTATCCTTCTCTTGCCACGCCCACCAAGCCACACCATGCCCAGGTCTAGTTGTGGGCTGCTTCCTATTAGGAACACAAGTGTTAAAAATAGCAACTCTGTCTAACTGAAATTCTGCAAAGCAAACCTTCCCCTTTTCCATCTAAGTTGTGGAAACTGCCACAAGATCAATAATGTCCAGAACTGTGCTTCTATTCAAACGAGACTCAAGAGGCTCTTACCGTGAAAAGCTGATTGGAACCATAAAGTTATCTGTAATGCAAAAGGTAAGAAAACTAATGGAAAAATATGCATGTATTTCTTGCTAAACTATCCCTACATGCACATTATATTAAGAAGGTTGAAATGGCCCAGGACCTTGTTAAGTTACATCACAGGTTGTCCAACCTTGGTGATTTTAAGACCTGTGGACTTCAATTCCCAGAATTCTCCAGCTAGTATAGGTAGGTTTAGCTGCATGTTGAACTGCACACAGTTGTTCAGTTTAGGGGTGTTGGGTAAAGACAGTCAACATAGGATTATTTCAATGATTTGATGCAACTATAGAGATAATAAATGTTGAGACACAGACACAATGGCAAATTACCAGAGAACTAGCATACTTGTTGCATCCTCTAACCCTATGCTGGCTGGAGAATTCTGGGAGTTGAAATCCACAAGACTAAAGAGTTGGGCAAAAAAACCCTGTTGAGTTATGCTCTTTCTTCAGGTTCCATATCAAAGTTGATAGGCCACATTTTTTAGTTTCTTCACATTTAAAAAACTAAAAATTGGACAAGGGGCTACATCAGAGCCTTGTTTTCCATATGTTGGTTTTCTTCCTTGAAAGATCTTGTGGATTTAACTTTGGAAGTAAGGTTGAAGCACCTGGGCTTGGATGAGATATTTTGCAGCTGAAAAGAGTATACCTCAACTTGAGCACAAGATAATCCTTTTGCAATCCAGGTGGTAGGACATTACTGGTTAG
The DNA here is from genome assembly GCA_004320025.1 of Laticauda laticaudata. Taxonomy (NCBI): domain Eukaryota; kingdom Metazoa; phylum Chordata; class Lepidosauria; order Squamata; family Elapidae; genus Laticauda; species Laticauda laticaudata. The sequence goes on along the minus strand of BHFT01018565.1, from coordinate 124,991 downwards.
AGCAGAGGTCCCCAAACTTGGCATCTTTAAGAACTGTGCACTTCTGGGAGTTGAAGTCCACATGTCTTAAAGTTGCCAAGTTTGGAGAACTCTGGGTTAGAGGATGCACAAATATGCTAGTTCTCTGATAATTTGCCATTGTATCTCTGTCTCAACATTTACCATCTTTATAGTTGCATCAAATCATTGAAATAATCCTACGTTGACTGTCTTCATCCAACACCCTTAAACTGGACAACTGTTCTGTCCTCACTACACTTTAGTCTGCGTGCAGCTCAATATGCAGCTAAACCCACCTATCCTCCAATAAAACAGATCATGTGCACAGATCTGAATGCTTTATTGAAAGAACAGAATATGGTGAAACAGCAATGATCTGTGTGTGGGATGTGGGTTGTGACTTGGATGACTATGTGCCACAGATTAAGATGGATTCTTCTTTGTGCTTCTGCCTTCTCCAAATGGAGAAGAAAATGGAGTCTGCTTCCCAGCATGCACTTGTTTTGAGAGTGTGGGCTGAAGGTAAAGAGGTTGGGTCAGCTTCAAACAATATTCTTGGTATTTGTCCAACCACTAGATGGAGCTAGAGGGCAACAATAGTATACAAAGATGACATGTTGGGGCCTATTTGTCCCTCTGGCCACTAGATGGGGCTGGAGAGCAACAACAGTATATAAAAGTCATATTCTAGGGCATGACAACAACCAACTAACCAAATCATTTGTGTCCACACCAAACACCATGCTAGAAAAGTGAAAAGGTTAAAATTCACCAAGCTTAACATTGGTAAATTGCAACTGACCGGTGAGAACTGTTCATGCAAATATTTGGTCCTGTATATAAGCCACAGTTCATAAACCGCAATGGTGTTTACACAATGCACTAAGCCAGCCTTCCCCAACTTTCCCAGTGGGAGGTGGGGAAGAAGGCATAGCTTTGCATGAGGAACAGGGATATGCCTGCCGCTTGTGTGAATGGGGCTGCAAGCGCTGACTCCCACCACCTGTGCAAGTCAGGCTGTGTGTGTGTATGTGCACGCCTGCTGCTCGTATGAGTTGGGCTGTGTGTGTGCTGAATGTGTGTGCTGGCCCACCGCTCGTGGTCTGGTTGTGAATAGGTCATGGCCTTGTAGTGGACTGTGGTCCAGAGGTTGGGGTCCACTGCACTAAGTCAAACAAACCCACATTGTGGTTTAGGTGTTGCTTAAACTAGTAATGCTATGCATCATTGGCAGTACAAGTAGTGCACAGGTCATAAAATGGGGCAAAACTGACTTTACAAATGTCTGACTGAACAACAGAAATTTTGGGCTCCGTTGTGGTTGTACATTGAAGACTACCTGTACCCTTTCTGGATTCATACAACACATCAACTAGTTCATTATAAAACCACGCCATGTTTAAAATTCACATTCCATTCCAACAACTTGATTGTGAAACATAATGGTTGCCAGCTCTTCCTGATCTACTTTTCTTCACAGCACTCTTCTCCTCACCGCAAATTAACAAGCTCAGCTCTGAGCTGGCTGCTGCCTGAAACTGACAAGATTTTAATTATTTCATTCTGGGGGGCATCGTTACCAGGCACATGAAATTAAGTGCTAAATACATGCATTGGTTGGGAAAATGATTTTTTAAAATTACTATCATCTTTGTGAATAATCGCAAAATGAAGTGGTCACAAAACAAGGAATGACTGTACTATGGTTTACTGAATCAGCTCCAACTAAGTCAGAGGTCCAACACTGAGGTTTACTGGTTGCTTGAACTCAAGCCAAGTCTTCCCTCTCTTGATCTACATCAGGGGTCGCCAACCTTTTGGAACTCAGGGACCACCAAACTCATAATTTTAAATCCCATGGACCACTAATATGAATTTGACTGATGGTGGCTTGCTGATGGTGGTGGGAAAGTTGGTCCCATATTCCAGAGATTCTGTAGTCACAGGACTGGCCCTTTGGTCATCCTGGAGCAACTGCTCCCCCACCCGGGTGCACCGGCCTGCCATAGACTGGAGGAGCTGCTCTGGGATGACCCAAGGGCCAGTCCTGTGACTACTGCAGCTCTGGAATATGGGACCGACTTTCCCACCAATATCAGCAAGCCACCCTGGGGCGGATTTCCCTCCCCTGCCATTGGTCTTGCTCGTGTGGCTCTACGCAAGGTAAGGTTTGCGCTCAGCTGGGGGCCAGCGGGTGGGTGGGCCATGTGGGCAGTGCAGCCTTGTGTTCCCATGCAGCCTGGATTAATTGCTTTTGGGGGGGGGGCATTTCTCTGTGAACTACCAAAATTTTCTCGNGGGCATTTCTCTGTGAACTACCAAAATTTTCTCGCAGACCACCAGTGGGCCCCGGCCCGCTGGTTGGCGACCACTGATCTACACAGCTATCACAGGCATTTAAACAGGGGATACCTACCTCCCTTGCAGAAGGCCCCAATCCCTAAGATCACCAGCAGGGCCATGAACTTGATCCCCAAAGCTACATACAAGAGAATCATGATCCAGGACCCACTTCCAGCTTTGAATTTGTAGAAGTAGACTGTACCCTCTGCTTTGCCGTGGCTGTTGGTGGCCACACAAATGTATTTCCCATCATGAGACAGGTGCTGAAGCTCCTTGGTGATCTGGTGGCCTGTGCTGGACACTGAAGTGGCATTTCCAGACAGGGGACCAGCCCACATCAGCGTGGGCAGTGGCTCACCTTCAGCTGTGCACTTGGCATGGAGGTCATGATCCTGCCCAGCTTGGACAGATATATTTATAATCCTGGGAGCAGCTGCAGAAAATCCAAAGATAAGGAACCATAAATTATTAGTACTCAGGATGTTATCATTAGTAATATAGTCCCTCCTGTCTCATAACATATTTCTCTGGTCTTTTTAGAGTTGCCAACAGAAAGGGAGGGGGGAGCAGTACAGCAGCCAAACCAAAAATGCATTCCATAAATAGTTTTCAAAGATAGCAACTAGGTGACTGAAATTTCTGCCCTAACTGGAAAGCATAATTGATGACTCTGGGCTAGGGATGTGTCCCATTGGAGAATAGGAATCATGATACATCCCGGTGGGTGGGTGGGAAACCAGGGTCAAGGGTGACAATGAATTATGTGTCTCAGAGCCGGCTACATCCAGGCAATGCCGGACATGTTAACTCCCAATAAATCCTTTAGAAGTTTTGGAAGTTTGGCTCGAGACTCATGATTTAAATGGGGGTAACTTCCAGAATCCTGGCACCTCCCTTCTTTTAGCTTTTGTCAACCATGGCAACTTTAAGATGCATGGACTTCAACTCCCAGAATTCCCCAACCAGCATGGAGAACTTATCACAGCTTACTTTATAGTTTTTAAAATTAGTTTGAATATAGGCTAAGTTTGTGGCTTCTGGATACTACCTGGTCCTATTTTTGAAGTTCAGGCACTGCACCAAGCTACAGGTTGTTTTCAATTATTGATTGGTTGGTTGGTTGGTTGGTTGGTTGATTGATTGATTGATTGAGTAAAACAAAATGGAATGTTGTAAATCATGGCTTGCTTTGCTTTAGATTATTGGATATGCTATAAAGAGCTGGATTCATACAACACATTATGCTATGTTATTATTATTTATTGTAAAGCATGTTCACATCACATTTCAATAAAAAACCCACAAGACATAAAAATATAAATCATGAAGTCTGAAATATTATAAATGTATGCCTAACTATGCCACAAACAGAGCATAGTGCTTACATGCAAACTTGACTCTCTCTGGCCCCTTTGCTCTGGAGGGAAAATTCATTCCATTAAATAGAATATTTGTAGCTCAAGGTTGACACGAGAGGTCCTTGGTGCTCTCTGAGCTTGGTGGTTTTTTTGCAGACATTCCAATACCCAACTAGGTAACATCATCAGTGCTAAAAGGACTGGGGTTTGCAGGGAGGAGGTGGAAGAAGAGAAAGGCAGGAGGAGGAGGAGGATGTAGGAGCGAAGGAGGAGGAGGAGGAGAGGAGGAGGAGGAGGAGGAGGAGGAGAAGGAGAATAATTACGGGATCCTTGGTTTTCTCTCAGCTTGGTTGTTTTCTTGCAGACATTTCTTGACCCAACTTGGTAACATTATCAGTGCTGACCGTTGCTGAAAAGTCTACAAGAAAACAAGCAATCTCAGAGGGCACCAAGGACCCCTCATTCAACCCATTGCTCAGGCAATAAAATAAAGAGAGAATCCTGAAGAACAAACTGTCTTGTTTTAATTTGGGATGAGCGTTCTCCTGTTGGCTTAGCACGTTGCCATTTTGATAAGATTATACTCCAATAGGTTAATTCCAGAATGAGATTAAGTTATGTAACTGGGAATATCAATAGAAAAGAATATATGTTGCTCAGGGTCCTTGGTGCTGTCTGAGTCTGTTGGTTTTCTTGCAGATGTTTCATGACCCAACTAAGTAACATCATCAGCACCAGAAAGGAGTGAGGTTTGCTATCCGTTTAGGCTTGCCCTGTCAATATTGGCGCAAATGTTGTTTTCTTCTTGGTAGTGCCTTGCAAACCCCACTTAGCGCTAATGGTGTTACCTAGTTGGGTAATGAAATGTCTGCAAGAAAACAACCAAGCTCAGATAGCACCAGAACTCCTTTAATCATCATCATCCTCCTCCTCCTCCTCCTCCTCCTCCTCCTCCTCCTCCTCCTCCTCCTCCTCCTCCTCCTCCTCCTCCTCCTCCTCCTCCTCCTCCTCCTCCTCCTCCTCCTCCTCCTCCTCCTCCTCCTCCTCCTCCTCCTCCTCCTCCTCCTCCTCCTCCTCCTCCNCCTCTTCCTCCTCACCACAAACTCCACTCCCTTCTAGCACTGATGATGCTTCCTAGTTGGGTAACGAAACATCTGCCTGAAAGCTACCAAGTTCAGTGAGCACCAAGGACTCCACCATGAATATTCAGCCTTGTTGAAGGCAACACCCAGTTCCACACCCAGGCACTGTGGCAGCTCTGTCCATCTTTCCAGGGCCACATTAAAACCTTTGGGCACAAACCACAAACAGGAATGTGCAGCAGTTGCCTGAAGGGTCAGTGGGGTCTCGGGAATCCTCGTTTAGAGGTGGGCTTGCCTAGTTCCTTTTTCCTGTGTCCGTCTCTTCTTTGTTCCCCTGGCAGGCACCCACCTCACTTTATTTCACATCTTCTCACCTACAAGGCGAAGATGGATCCCCAACCGGCTCTCGTACTTGTCATGGATGTCTCCCGAGAATTCAACCCGGCAGAAGTAGCGGTTGGTATCATTCCAGTTCAGGTTCTCGATTTGGAGCGAGAGGTTGTTCTGTCTCGGGTTGCCCAGGAGCTTGTACCGGTTCTTCAAGCCAACCGTGACCCTGCAGAGATCGCTTGAGCTTTGGGTGACGCATTTGAACACCACCAACCCGTTGAACGGCTCCCTCACGCGCCAAATGGTGGTCAGGGCCTTGTCGTACATCTTGTGGGGATGCGTGAATGTGCAGGGCAGGGCCACAGACTTGCCCACCTCACCCACGACCTCCGACGGGACGTGCATGGACCACCCTTTGGAAGACGTGCCTTGGGAGTAAAAACAGGAGGTCAGGCAGGGCTTCCTTTGCCAAAAGAAAATGGGGCTTTTGGTACACCGTGCAATGCTCCACTTAAATGCCATGGGGCAGTTCATTGGATTTCTAGTTCATTTGCTTTTTTTAAACAACAGCAACAACTACAACAAAGTCATAGGGCAGAGTTGAGAGAAACATCAGCTGCAGATCTTCTGTGATATTGTGCTAAAGCAGGGGTATACAAGCTTGGAAACTTTAGGTCTTGTGGACTTGTCTTTAGGTTTTGTGGACAACTCCCAGAATTCCTCTGTTTGTCTGCCTGACTGCCTATCTACCAATCATCTCTCTCTCCTCCCTTCTCTCTTTCCTCCCTCCCTCTCCCTCCCTCCCCCTCTCTCTCTCTACCTACCTACCTACCTACCATCTATCATCTATCATCTATCGCCTCTCTTTCTCTCTCTCTCTCTCACACACACACATTTATATCTATCTATATCTATCTATCTATCTATCTATCCATCCATCCATATCTGTCATCTATCCTTTATCCTTTATCTCTCTCTCACTCACTCACACACACCTCTTTTCTGTCTGTCTGTCTGTCTGTCTATCTATCTATCTATCTATCTATCTATCTATCTATCTATCTATCTATCTATCTATCATTTTATCATCTTGGCTATGAATTGAAAATACACTGGCCTTTTGATGAAACCCAGCTTACGTTTTGCTCTGTTCTTGCCCCCTTTTGTCGGAATGCAGCCTTTTTGTCTGGAAAGGCCAAATCTAACCCCAGGCAGAAAATGTTTTCATTCTCCCCCTCCCAGTGCGATTGATTCATAAATCTACACGGGGAAAACTGAGTCATCCTGCATTCCTACTCACATTAGTGAAATTGTCATGGTGCAACTTGAAGCTCCAGCTGGGTTTTAATGTGTGATGCACAGAGCTTGGATTGCACCCTTCAAGGCAACTCTCCTTCTTATGCTACAATTAATCCTCGACTTACAACCCTTCATTTAGCGACTGTTCAAACGGCCCTGAAAAATAGTAACTTACAACAAGTCCTGGCGTGTATGACTATTGCAGCATTCCCATGGTCATTGTATTCAAAATCGCATGCTTAGCAACCAGCATGTATTTTCAAGGGTTGCAGAGTCCCAGGGTCACAATTTTGTGATGTTCCCAGCCGACTTCCAACACCCAAAATCAAGGGAGGGGAAACCAGTTTCACTTTATGGCCAGTTTAATTTAATTCACTTAACTGCAGTGATTCACTTAACAGCAGTGGCGAAAAAAGGTCATGAAATTGGGAGCAACTCGCTCAGCAACAGCAATTCTGGTCCCAATGGTGGTCGTAATTTGAGGACTCCCTGTACACCCTTTGGACCCCGCCCCCCCCGGTGGCTCCCCATCCCAGGTGGACAAGTAAGAGGGCGGTTGGGCTGGCCTAACATAGTCTCTCCCTGCATCCCATAGGCATTCACAATCTCCCCACTTTTAAAAAATGTTCTTAATAAACCGAATATATGCCATGCATCTGTGTTATGTTAGTCTCCAGTGGTTCCCTCTTGGTGGAAGAAATGTGGCGCTCACCGTGGTCTAAAGCAGTGGTGGTATTCAACAGGTTCTGGCCAGTTCTGGAGATCTGGTAATGGAAATTTTGAGTAGTCCGGAGAATGCCACCTCTGATTGGCCCCACCCCATCTCTTCTCTGCCTCCCATTGAGTCCCGGCTGATCGGCTGGGTCTCCTTTGGTTGCCCTGCCCAGGGGAACGGAGCTGGAAAGCAGGTCAATGGGGTGGGGAGGGAAGGGGTATCTTGTAATATCCTTCCCCTGCCACGCCCACCAAGCCACACCCAAGTCACCAAGCCACGCCCATAGGACACCATGCCTATCAAGCCACACCCACAGCTGATCAGCTGGGCCTTCTTTGGTTGCCCTGCACAGGAGAATGGAGCTGGAAAGCAGGTTAGTGGGGTGGGGAGGGAATGGGGATTTTGCAGTATCCTTCCCCTGCCACACCCACCAAGCCACACCCACAGAGCCGCTAATAAAATAATTTGAATCCCACCACTGGTCTAAAGGGGTCAGGAAATTGGAAGGGAAAGAGGAGGCACTTGCAGGTCAGCAACACTCACCTGGACCCTAAGGCAGGTGCCAGTCTGCTCCATGGAGCTGAACGTTCACCTTGGAAAAAGGCTGAACATCCAGGGAGAGGAGGAAGGTGTCTTCCACTCCTGTTGGGCTACAGCTTCCATCATGTGTTGCATTCCTGGCTCAAAACGTGTTAGGTTGGGAAATGGGAGATGTAGTCCAAGAGTAAACTTCCTCCTGGCCTCTGGCTGCTTCCCAGCTTGTGGATACTCTAGCAATAGCACTTAGACTTCTCTACTGTTTCATAGTGCTTTCCAGCCCTCTCTAAGCCCCCTCAGAAGGACAGAAGGCTGAATCAACCTTGAGCCTGGTGAGATTTGAACTGCCAAATTGCAGGCAGCTGGCAGGCAGCAGAAGTAGCCTTGCAGTACTGCATGCACTCTAACCATTGCACACCATGGATGGACGGAAGCAAGGAAGGGAAAAGGAAGAGCAATAGCACTAGCACTTAGAATTCTATGCTGTTTCACAGTGTTTTCCAGCCCTCTCTAAGCGGTTTCCAGAGTCAGCCTCATGCCCCCCAACAATCTGGGTCCTCATTTTACCAACTTCAGAAGGATGGAAGGTGGATCGAACTGCTGGCAGTCAGCAGAATTAGCCTACAAATTAGCTTGCATTCTAACCACAGTGAGGGAGGGAGGGGAGGGAGGAAGGAAGGAAGGAAGGAAGGAAGGAGAAAAGGAATAGCAATAGCCATTGTTTGCCTGTATTAATTTTACTAAACAGAACAGAGAAAAGAAAACATTAGAGGGGGAAAAGCTCTCACAGAAATGAGGGCTTCTCATGTGTACACAGCATGTAAAGTTTTGCACACATTTTTTATATGGTGATTGTACATCAGTATGATGGTCAGCACATGAACTGCACTTGAGCATAAAGCAGAGGCGTTTTGGAAACTTGGTTTAAATGTGGCCACCATCTTGTTGGTGGAGTCCCCTGCGTCTCGTGCATAAATTCAAACCTCTGAGTAACTGGGAGCCATCCCTAATCTCAACCTGAACTGTACTTCTGGCTGAAAGGTTTCTCTTTTGATATGGGAAAGCACAATGTATTTCCAAGAGCGCTTTCCGAAAACAGAAGAGAAGTGGCAGAAGCAAGGCTGCTGCCAAAGACGGACGGCAGGCATCACAATGCAGCAATTCATGCAGCTGCTTTAAATGGTTTCACTGCCAAGACAGATGAAAGCTGAGCTGGAAGGACAGAGCATGTGATGCTGGGAAGTCCCTTTGCACATCGCACCTCTGCAAGCACTGGCTGGGGAATTCTGGGAGCTGGAAGTCCCCAAAGTCTTAAAGCTGCCAAGTTTGGAGACCCCTGGCATAGGCTGAAGAGCACTAGCCACAGCCCCTCCAGCAGCTGAATCAGAGGAGGAGGAGGAGGCATGGGAGTCAAGGTCAGCATCGGGCAACTTGAGAGCTCCGAGGGGGAAGAGGGAATGGAGCTGGCAGAGAGAGCGAGAGAGAGAGAGGCAGAGCCTGAGTCATCAGTCAGCCCTCAGGTGGCCAGTCAACAGCGCCCAGGTCTGGAGGTGGCTGATGAGGAAGAGGAGGAACAGCTGGGTCCAGTGCCTGATGTGTGGGTGCACAGAAGCCAGAGGAGAGCAGTGGAAATGTATGGGCCAAAAGAGCCACCGCTGCTGCCAGTGAAGCCCCACCCTAGCTCTGGGGATAAAAGGCAGCGGGTGGAGAGGAATAGATGTGGCAGAAAACTATTCCTCTCCCAGCCAGCTGGACTTGTCAGCCTGAGAGAGAGACTTTTGCTGGGGCTGCCAGCACTCCTAAGAAAGGAATCTTTTGAGTTCACATCAGAGGGTTTGTCGTGCTTGGGGAGCTGGGTCAGAAGAGACCTCTTTTCTGTGCTCTAAATGAAGGGTTGCAACGAGTGGTGGGATTCTACCACTTTCCCTACCAGTATTGTGATTGTGCACTTCACACATGTGTGCCATGCACACCTAACATGCAAACGCAGCTTTCCAAGCACCAGCTGAGGCTTTGCCATGCCAGTCAGCTGAGAGGATAAAGAAGAGAAAAGCGCAGGGGAGGGCCGATCCTGAGCTTTTCTCTTCTTTCTCCTCTCAGCTGATTGTCGGAGCTTTTTTAATTTGTTTATTTTACTGCTGGTTTGGTTGAACGGTGCCAAACCAGTAGCATTTCCCCACTGGTTGCAACAGGACAGAGAGATGGGGGCTTTGTAATCTGGCAACGTCAGCCATTGTCATGTTCTCATCCTTCCTACATTCTATTTTGAGCACCGCTAGATTAGCCCAGAGCTCTGGCTTGAAGGACAGTTGGGGACATTATCAGCCTGGCCTGATAATGTGATTAAGCACAACTACCACATGTCTCATGTGATCCAGCTGGGGGCGGGGGAGGGGGACAGGAGAGGTTGAGGGCTGCCACTAGCCTCTGGATCCCTGGAAGGCTTGGTGACTTTTGGTCTCTCTCTCTCTCTCTGCAGCAACGTCTCGACCTAGGACAGCAGCATGGCTGAGGGCTACCAGCTAGGTATCTGGGATGGAGGGTGGGAGTGGGCTGCCATACAGCACAGGAGGGTCTCACACATCCCCCCACCCACATTTGCAAGGAGGACCAGTCTGTCCTCCCTTCCCAATGGTGAAGGCAACAATGTAAGAAAGGCTGGATGGTTGGGTTGAGATGGTTGGGTGAGGCTTCAAGGCTGTAAAGCAGGACTGGGGAACCTTGGCCCTTTGTGACTTGTGGACTTCAACTCCCAGAATTCCTGAGCCAGCCAGGTTCCCCACCCCCACTGCTGTAGAGGTCTCAAAAGCATCCAAATCACGAATGGCCGTAAAACAGGGGTCTCCAACCTTGGCCACTTTAAGACTTGTGGACTTGAACTCATGGCACATCTGCTGGTCCCCAAGGCCTCCTGAGGGCCCTCAGTGGGGGATCTGGATCAAAGGGATGTGAAGGGAAGGCCTCTGCTCTTTTGGCTTGGAACTGATTGCACATGTGGGTCCTAAGACAGAAGCCCACCTGGGACACCTGTCTTGTGGAGATCCCACCAAATGCTCAAAAATGTACTCAACCCCACCCATGCATTTGATGGAATTTGAGATGACATGGCGACCTGAAATAGCAGAACATCAGGAGAAACTTGTCAAGAGTAAAAGCAGCTTGATGGTGGCTCAGACCCCAAAGAGGGGCTCCTTCCTTGGGGGTCCCAAAGCATCTTTTTCAGGAGGCAACTGGACTTTTTTCTTTTGAAGATATTTCACTTCTCACCCAAGAAGCTTCTTCAGCTCTGACAGGACAGTGGGGAATGGAATGGAAGGATGTATAAAGAAAATTCAAGAATTCTTTCTCCAAAAGCAAAAACAGAAAGTCCAGTTTGCCTCCTGAAAAAGCCCCTTTGGGACAACCATGGCCTGGATGATGGAGAATCTCTACGGACTTCCTTGGATGGGGGAGCTTTGATTTGGATCCCTGTCCTGAACTTGAAGGCAAAAGGCTTCTTCTGCTCCCGATTTCAGAAATCTCCAAACTTGGCCACTTTAAGACTAGTGGACTTCAACTCCCAGAATTCTCCAGCCAGTGGGATCCCTGTTCTAGGATTTAAAGACCCATCACAAAAACAAAAACAAGAAGGAAAGCGGTTTTTCACTGCACTTTTTTTCTGTCCCCTGAAGGCCACACGGTGCTCTCCAGCCTGCCTCTTCAGATGCTGCTCTATTTCAACGTCATCTTCCTTCCCTTCTGGTGTCTGTCAGAGGCAATTATGCTGGAGCTGAAGGTAAAGTGCCCTGGGGCAGCTGCAGAGGGTAAATTCATCCCCTGCTTGGGATGGTGGGAGGGAGGTTTTCCAGTCCGTGGCGTGACTGGAGCCTGGGGCTTATAGTTGGAGAAATCCTTGGGCTGGATAAGGCTCTGAAGAGGGGCAGGAGGGACAGGAGTGGCATAGCGGGGGGGGGGGGGGGNGGGGGGGGGGGGGGGGGCATTGGAAAATATCCCCCATCTCTTTTTATGTCTCTGCAGTTTAGCTTGCTACCCCTATACTACCAATGCTTGTTGATTGCTGCATATGTGACAATTGTTGGAGCAGAATCTGCCCGCCTCTTCCTTGGATACATTGGGAATTTGCAAGAAAAGGTAAGGAATGACAGGAGAATCAGCTGCTCTGCTTAGCGTTCTTTTTAAACACAAGATTCTCATGGCGGGTACAACTCATACATGGGAAATCATGAGATGCCATGGATCCTGTGGTGATGGTGATGGTGGGGGAGGAAGGCAAAAGTCCAGATGGCATCTACAACCATGCCATCCTGTTGGGCACATACAAAAGAGCAAGGCCGCCATCTTGGCCCTTTTTGACTCCTTTCCTATGAAGACTCCTGATGGACCTCATTCCTTCAGAGCCACAGATCTGGACTTCTCGTGTTCTGACCCAGGCTTCGTCAAACGTACTTAAACACAAACTTATTTTAAAAGCAAAACCTATTTTATTGCAACGCTGGGAATTATTTGCATTCCCAGCCAGAACCAATTAAACACAATTCCCCAAGATAAGCCCATGCTTGTCAGTACTGTGGAATGCTGCCAAAAACAGAAGTCTTCAAAGTAATTATAACAGAACCCTAACCCCTGAGGTATCAGAAAAAAACCAACCAGAGTACGCAGAGCTTCAAGGATTCAGAATCTAATTGAACTGCTTTGCTTCCTGCAAAGTTTTTGTCATTGAGGTCTGATTTTTATCCCTTATGGGAGGGATGCCCCTGCTGCTTCAGCTGTTCTCGCCTTCTGGAAGCCCTGTGCACACGCGCATTGGGAACAGGCTCCCCTTGTTCCTCTGCTTTGCTGCTGTCAGACTCTGGAGGCTCCAGAGGCAGCACCCCACTCCCGGATGGTCCTGGCCCCATCCCTGCATCGGACACAGGACCCCCATCTAAGTCCTCTTCAGATTCCCTGAGTGGTTCCCTTTCTTCCCCACTGTCTGACTCCGCTGCCGCTTGCAGGCGAACCACAACATCTAGGGTGATCATTTGCTTAAATTACTTTCCAAAAAATTGAAATAAGGAGGGGGGGGAAATGGAGAGATTTATCAAGATGTTTATCAAGGTGCCTTTCTGGAATCTATTATCCAAACTGAAATATCTTACCACTGAGAGACTAAAGGAACTTCTCTAAAGGTGCATCTGAAAAGCGACAGCAATAGCACTTAAGACTTATATACCAGTTCACAGTGCTTTACAGCCTCTCTAAGCGGTTTACAATATCAGCATTGTAAACATTGAGCCAGTCAGGATCGAACTATTGGCAGTGGGCAGAGATTTCCTGCAATACTGCATTCTAACCACTGTGCACCATGGAAGGGAAGAGGGAGGGAGGGAGGGAGGGAGGGAGGAAGAGCAATAGCAATAACCGTTAGACTTATATGCCACTTCACAGTGTTTTTACCACCCTAAGTGGTTTACAGAGTCAGCCTCTTGCCCCCAACAAACTGGGTCCTCATTTTTACCACCTCGGAAGGATGGAAAACTGAGTCAATCTTGAGCCAGGTGGGATTTGAACTCCTGGCAGTCAGCAGAATGAGCCTGCGATGCTACATTCTATGGCATTCTATCTCTCTGGACCTGCTCAAGAAGGGCATCTACAGAACTTGGCCAAAAATGTTGAAGGGGACAACTCTAGTGATATGATTGAAGCTGTTGTTTGCGTGCATAATTTGTGTGACACACATGCACACAACCCCCAAATTGAACTCTGCAGTCATGGACCTCATCTAAACCTCTACCCAATACCAGAGCAGATAAAATTGGAATTAGAAAGGACAGTGCATCTCCTTCAGTGGTTTTCCTTCTTCTGCAGACTTTTTATGAAAGATGAGGAGGGAGTGTGGGCATTTCTCTGTTAGAGTTGTGAATCATTTATCAATGTTGAAACAGATGCAACATTCCACATTTGCCAGTGGGTGTTTCCTGCAACCCCAACTTGCTGTTTTGAGCATCAATTTTGTTCTCAGAAGACAAATCCTTGGAGAGAGCAGGTGCCTCTTGATTCTGGCTCATTCACTATAGGACAGCCTTGAATGTAAATCCAGTTGTGGATAAATTTAGACATTATCGCTAAATATCTTCCACCGAAATTGAAGAGTCTGGGGTCCCTGCAGCTGCAGCCCTGAAAGAGAAGTTGTTGTAGGGCTCCTGTTGAGGTATTCCCCATTAGGAGAATGAGTGCACTCAGGGAAATATAGTGAGAGTGGTAATGAATAACACACAACCAGCATACAGATACACTGAATAGTAAAATGTAAGTTTTTACTTCCAGTAAATGGGTAAACAAAGTCCAACAAACAGTCCAAATCATACACAGTTAACACAGTTAGTATTCAAAACAATCAGTCCAGGGATAATCCAAAAACGAAGTCCTTTTCTTTATCAGTATCATAAACAAAGTTCAGTAAATGGAGTTTGTGAACAGTTGCAAGACTCACAGCAATTCAAGCAGAATGGCATTCAGGCAAAAGGCTAAAAGGAAATGCAAAGAACAAACCAGGTTTCTGGCTCCATCTTATGGTCGTTGGAGGAACCTCAGCCAATCACAATTACAACATTCTCTTAAAGATACAACAGTATTAAATGACTATCCTGGCTTATATATTGCCAACCCAACTGTTAGGTGACTATCATTCCTAACAGCTCTCATATAGAGTGGAGTTTCAATTGTTGGGTAAGGCTGTCCTCTGACCTTTTCAGATCCTTCCTGTGGATACACCTGAGCAGATGTCAAATATCAAATATATGGTGAGTTTTCAAAACACATTCAATTAATCTAAAATATTGAGGCAGAGAAGAGCATTAAGAGGAACAGTTTTGGTTTTCAAGGATGCCCAGAGGCTTCTGAGATTTGGTTGAAATTCATGATGAATTTAGGTGCCAAGTGTCAGTTCCAAGTAATACACCCATGGTGAACAAAATTTCGAGGCAGGTAGATTCCTCAAATAGTTTTATTTGGATATATCATATTGGCAGAATTCTGGGGAAAACCAACTCTGAAGGTTCCCAGAGTTTTCATCTAATTAAAAGTCCCCCTCCTCTTCCAGTCACATGATCCAATCAAGGTGCCATCTGGTTGCCTGGTGACATCACCCCTCCTCCCTCTGACCAGGTTTAAGAATATCCTTGGTTCCAAGAGAAAATATTTTGTTTTGACCACAAAAGCCCAGCTATTTCTATTCCCCCACTCTCTATCCCTTAGCTCCAGTGTGGCAACACTGAAGCTCCAAGATGGCTTTGGTGAGGTCAGCTTCAGGGTTGACACCAGGTTAGTCTCTTGAAAGGTAAGCACTGCATGGAACCATACCCCCCTCCCCCTTGGCTCCCACAGGTTCCAGAGCTAGCTGGATTCCTCCTCCTGTCTTTCGTCGTTGAGATGCCTGTCTTGCTGTTCATCCTGACAGACCATCAGGTGATCCAGATGCCTCTGGAAATGGCAGTGCATGGTGTCCTCCTCTGCTTCCTCACCTCGGAGATCATGGCCGCTTCCTTTGCCCTCAGAGAAATGGCCAAGTACCTGGCCAGGCAGTTCTACCTGATGCAGTTTGAAGGGCGCCTTGGCAGTTAGGCACCAGCAGTTCTGTGTGGGGGAACCATCAACATGCCCCAGTTACAGAGCAAGAGGCACTAACCACCCACTTCCTGCAAGACAGAGGAGTCCTTGCCGAAATTAAAAATGACTTTGGGCCAGGGGTGGGGTGGACTCTGGGAACGTCTGTTCCTCTTAAGTTTCTTTTCTGGTAAAGTCTGTTCATTTTGGTTTTGCCAGCTTTTCATTTCTGCAAGCCCAACATTTGGGGTTCTCCCAACTTCCCGTATCTCCAAATGCATTGAGGATAGTTCCTGGATCTTGAGGTTTCTCAAAAGCTCACTTTAAATTTCTGGTGGCTTTAACCCTCCTGTTTCCTGTTTTCACTTATTCTAAACGTCAGTTATTTTTCAGGATCTGGGGAAGGGCAGCGGGGCAAGGGATTCTTCTCCCAACTATACGGAGCCCCCTCTGAAAAAGCTGTGCCTGGCTCTATATCCTACATTTAATATTTCCAGTTTATGACACATTTGAAATAATTATGGGCTGTGCTGTGTGTGTGTGTGTGTGTGTAGGGGGGGTAAGGCCCAAAAGACCAGGAGACCAGGGTGCTGGGCCCCCCAAAAGCATAACAACCTGTGGAGTGGTGGGTTACACATAGAAACACCCCCCCCCCCCTGNCCCCCCCCCCCGGTGTCTATGTGATCCCCACATGGCAGCCTGGATATGGGTAGCAAGGCTGAATGCCTACCTGAGGGAGACTTCTTGCCTCATAATGGGGGCTCTTTGGGATAGTTTTAATTAATAAGAGACCTCTCCCCCATCTCAGCAGGACACCTGCTGCCCCACGGCCTGTTCTCAGCCCCTGGGCCCTCCCAAGACAACAGAGAACAAAGCTTAGGCAGATATTATCATGCTTGGAGGCCACCCTCAGCCTGTGTTGGAGCAAGGGAGGAAAAATTATGGGCTGGGAGAGAAAGGCAATGTTGTGAAACTGTTAAGCATGTGTGGCCATGTACACTTAAAACTCCCACTTGCTTTGGAGAGGCAACATAATTGGTCAACACAAAAAAGCAAACTTCCCCCAGGTTTTATTAATACATGCTTTCAGTTGTTGTTTATTTTTTTTATGATAGGTTGCTCACAAGACAGAGCCATGGCTCACACTTGGCTCAAAATTTCTGGAATGTCCAGAGATGAGATGAGATGCCTAGAAATCAGTGGAATGTCAGTAAAATCCTCTAATTTCTGCTCCCTGGTGGGGTTCCCATACTGCATTCATATACCACATTCATCCTTTTTATGAAATTGCCTTCCTGCTATATTATTAAAATTCAATTAATAAAAAAGAGTTTGCATAAAATCATCTAAGGGCAATTAAAACATACAAAACAATAAACCAGAAGGAAGTGGCAATACAACCAGAATCTGACTGCTAGTTCAAGAGAATCTTCAGCACCCTCACAGATTTTTTTTCCGAGTACAGAGTTATACCAAAAGGTGGATTTAGTAAACAACTATATTTTAGCCTAGTGTGCTTAGCTGACACTTTGGTATGCAACATAAATGAAGATTAATTTGAATAATTCCCAAAGCTAACATTAAGTTAACCATGGATAAGCATGATGGAGGCTTCCAATTATTTTTCATATTTTGGAAGAACGCATTTTAGACATATTGGTCTTCTCATCCTTTTCCTGTGATATAATTTACAATTTATTCTACCTGTGCAAAGACACCTATGGCAACTTTTCTAATTGTCCTTAGAGCCAATTTGTTCTGTTTTAGCGATGGCCTGATCTGATAACTTGTGTGGAAGTTACACTTTAGAACCAAAAGCAGACAATGATACTGGAATCCAGGCCTCCAGATTAAAGAGCTGTGACTATTTTAGACTCTCCTTGAATGCAACCAGTGAAGTGGGGTCTGCCATCTATTTATACATATTAAAGTTATTTGTCACCCTTCTCACCATGAGATGGTCACCATGTATTTTCATTCCCACATCCTTAGTAAGCTTCCACTCTGGTATCATGAGTCTCAGAGTGTCCATGGACATCTCCCTTGGTGGCCTCTATGCCTGTTGCTTGTGACTAATTTAGTATTTTTTAAAGAAAGAAAGAAGATCTGTTGCAAAGCAAAACATTGGTCTTTAGCATCATCATCATCGAGAAAAATACCTCTGGCCCACAAAGTCTTCTTCAGAAATAAGTATGTGTTAAAGATAATTTGCAGGCCAGGGTCAAAAAGATAAGGCAGAGGTCATGAGGGAACAATGGGATGGAAGCCCAGCTTTTCTTTTTTCCTTGCAAGATACATTAAAAAGAGGTGGATCTTTGAACAGTCATTATCACCATCTTTTCTGTTCATTTTCTTGACATCCCCCTCCCTACCCAGACATCCCTGATATGTGCTCACCTGCATATAAATCTATCTGGTAGTGATCAGAGGAAACTTGGAGGGTCCAACTTTAGTTTGCTTTTTACTGTATTATCTGTGGTCACATAATGTAGGAGTCCCCTAATAAGCAAGAGTGATTTTGAAGTAGTATGTTGCATTAAGCCAGTAAACTGTCCACTTAGGTAGCAACACTGATTGACAATCAATTTCACAAGCTGTTGTGCAAATGGAATAGACAACAGGTGGAAAGGCAGAGGCAGTAGCAAGACATCCCCAAAAAAGGAGTGGTTCTGCAGGTGGTGACCCCAGACCACTTCTCAGTTCCTATGCTTTCTGGCTGATGCTCTGGTCACTTCTGAATGCTGTGCTCAACTCTAGTGGTAGCATGAGACGGAGTCTACAACCCATACAAGCGGCTCAGGTAGTGCAGCTCATCCAGGACGGCCATCAATGCGAGCTGTGGCAAGAAGGTTTGCTGTGTCTGCCAGCGTAGTGTCCAGAGCATGGAGGCACTACCAGGAGACAGGCCAGTACATCAGGAGACATGGAGGAGGCCGGAGGAGGGCAACAACCCAGCATCAGGACCGCTACCTCCGCCTTTGTGCAAGAAGGGACAAGAGGAGCACTGCCAGAGCCCTGCAAAATGACCTCCAGCGGGCCACAAATGTGCATGTGGCTGCTCAAATGGTCAGAAAGAGACTCCATGAGGGTGGTATGAGGGCCCGACATCCACAGGTGGAGGTTCTGCTTACAGCCCAACACCCTGCATGACATTTGGCATTTGCCAGAAAACACCCAGATTGGCCACTGGCACCCTGTGCACTTCAGACAAAAGCAGGTTCACACTGAGCACATGGGAAAGGCATGCAGGATCTGGAGTCGCCATGGAGAACATTCTGCTGCCTGCAACATCCTCCAGCATGACTAGTTTGGCAATGGGTCAGTAATGGTGTGGGGTGGCATTTCTTTAGGGGGCGCACAGCCCTCCAGTGCTCGCCAGAGGTAGCCTGACTGCCATTAGTTTCCGAGAAGAGATCCTCAGACCCCTTGTGAGACCATATGCTGGTGCGGTTGGCCCTGGGTTCTCCTAATGCACGACAATGCCACATGAGGTCCAGCACAGGAGTTGGGGGATGTTTTAGTCCAGGTGTGGGAGGAGATCCCTCAGGAGACCATCCACCACCAAGGGCAGGGCCAGGCATTGTAGGGAGGTCATAAGGCACGTGGAGGCCAACACACAGACTGAGCCTCATTTTGACTTGTTTTAAGGACATTACATCAAAGCTGGATCAGCTTGTAGAATTTGTTTTCCACTTTAAGTTTGAGTGTAACTCCAAAGCCAGACCTCCATGGGTTGCTAAATTTGATTTCCATTGATAATTTTTGTGTGACTTTGTTGTCAACAAATTCATTAAGTTATGAACCAAGTATTTAATAGAATATTTTCATTCATTCAGATCCAGGATGTCTTATTTTTGTGTTCCCTTTATTTTTTTGAGCAGTACATACGGCTGAGTTTTCAGAACACACTAAACCCTAAATCTGGATGAACAAAACCCTAATTGGTGTGTTCACACATGTGATGCTCAGATAGATAAAAGTCTCTTCTGATTGAGCAGAATGGCCTTGTTCGCATCCTGGGCCCAGAGAACAGCAGGATCAGAGGACAGGTAGTCCTCAAGGTATGACCTTAATGGAAACCACCTATTAAGGTTGTAAATCAAAACTACTGTAAAATGAAAGAGACTCAATTTTAGTACATTTTTTTACTAGGTTTGCTAATCGAATCAAATAAGTTGTTTAGTGAGTTAAATGATCACCGCCATTAAGTGAGTAGAGAGGCTTTGGTGTGGGACCTCCCCAGTCCTGTCACCTGTTTCTAGCAAGGCTGTGCAGCCTTCTGCCCAGGAATTCTCTCCAGGCAGGTGCCCAAAGTGGGGTGGGGGTGATTTCCTCCCAGCTAGGGGACAGCAGCAGCTCCCTTGGCTCTCTGCCAGGGGAAAAAGGAACAGTAGCAGCCACATGCTACCCATGTTTACCCTGGATTGATTGATTCATGGCTCACCCCTCCAACTCTCCCCACCACGAGCTGAAGGCTGGTCCTGAATCCTCACTTAAAAAAACAACCATGTGAAGTAGGGCAGGTTAACAGAGTGGCTGGCACACAAAGCTTAAGCTTTCAGGGCTGAACCACATCATCATATTTGCAGACAGCATCAAGCCAGCAGGAACAGCCAACAGCTATAGCATCCAGTCTTCAAGCCCCACCAAGGATGCTCCATGCAGCAGCTATTGAGAATAAAACTGCACTGCCTACAAAATTCCCAGATCTCAATTGGCCGTGTGACCAGGGGAAAAAAAATGTGCCGACCATAGGGGTCTCCGGAAATTGCCTGTCATGACCCCAGATGAAAAAAAGGAAGTCATGGGATTCAAAATGGCCACCAATGCAGGAGTGGCTGAATCCAGGTCACATGGCTGTAGAGGCTTCTTCTTGGATGCAATTTTGAATTCCTAGGGTAAGTACACATTTGGGGTAAATTTGTTTAATGGTTGTTCCTGTACAGTAGATCCTCTGATGATGACCGTAATCCATTCTGAGAATTTGGTTGTCACCGTATTTGATCATCACCGAAAGTACATGCGTGTAAAAAAAATGGCAGAGTGCAGAAGGGCAAATCGCTGCAGCTGTGTTTGGTCCCCACCTGAGCACCTGTTCACGACCAGAGGTAAAAATGTTTGTTCATCACCCGATTTGGTTGTGAACGGAAGCATTTGCAACCAGAGGTTCTACTGTATTAGGGGCTAGATCTGAATTGCAAAATGTGAACCACCACCAGAGGGCAGCAATACCCTCTGCTGCCATCTAGTGAGCTTTTGTATTTTGGCAGCCCAGATTCCTCTCTGTCAGTGTTATTTCAAAAATAGCACACTGGAGAACTCTCCCTGTCCTAAAGATATGCCCTTGCCTTCAGCCAATGTAACTGTTAACTTTTACTGCCATGAATAGAACCACAAAATAATGACCTAGAAATGCAGATGACTTGCAGTGTCCCTCTTTCCTTAGCCCAATATATAGCCAAGGATTCCATGTTGGGTCAGGCAGTGCAAGATCCCGATCTTTTCTGTCCCTCATCATTGCAAATCTCTGTTTTGTAATCCAAAAGGCCAAAGCAAGTCCAAATTCAGGGATTCTCCAGTGCTGGAAACCATCACAAGCAGCAACAGACAACAAGTTGAAGTCCACAACACTGGCAAGTCACATTGGACCAGGTTGGTCTGAGACAATAAAAATGGTCATCGTTCTCTTCTTCTGGTGCAAGAAGGAAAAGCTGCAAGGACTATCCACCTGCTAAAATTGAGGCAGCTGAAGCAAGCAGATGTTGCTGGATGGCCCAGTCAGCAGTAACTTCTTCACCATTTGAGATGCTGCTCTTATAAGTGGCAGCCTAGGCAAGCTAGTTGTGATGACCCGGAGCGTAACACAAACGTAACAAAATCCAAAATGTAAATAAATGTCCTTTAATGCCTCCAAGTTGGTCCCACTGTTTAATAATTCTCAGTTGGAGATAAAACTTACTCAAAAATACTCTTCAAAAGAAAGCAACCATCCAAACTTAATGAGCAGACAGAGGTGAAATAAAAAACCAAACTACAATGAAGAAATTTCCACAACAGACCCTGGTCCATTAATTAATTAATTACCAACTTCAAGGAAATAACAAGGCACAGTCTGTTGGAAGGACGCCAAGATAACTTCAGCCCAAAATAAAACATGCTTTGCTTCTGGCAAAGCTGTGTTGTAATCACCTCTCTTATATACTATTCTCCCCAGCTGTAACCAATGAGGGGGATCATGGTTGCTTCCTCTCTCGTAAGCCAAGTTGTTTCCTTCTCCGTTCCTCGCTGCGTGTCCTAGGATGAAGAGGGGATCGGCCTGGGTCCTCCACTGACTGCCCAGCTGGCCTCTGCCCTTCCCCAGCCTCCTCCACAACCTCCAGAGCCACACCTCCACTCCCTGTAGGCTGTTCCTTTTCTCCCTCAGAGTCCAACTCTTAACAAGGGCATGACACTTGTGTTCAACCTCTTTGCTTCTGAAATAAGCCAGAAATGTCTGTATTTTCTCTCAACACCCTGAGCCAAGAAACAGTATTATGGCATAACATGATCTGTGACACCAACTTTCTTCTCCCCTATGGCCACCAGGTTGTGTATCATCTGTTTTCTTCCTCTATTGGCTGTGCTACAGCTTTTGCACGCTGTTGGGTCAGAATCAGAACAGAGCTGGGAGGGACCTTGGAGGTCTTCTAGTCCAACCCCAGGCAAGAAGCTCTATATCATTACAGACAAATGGCTGCAATTTTTTTCTTAAAAACCTCCAGTGATGGAGCACCCACAACTTCTGGAGGCAAACTGTTCCACTGGGTTCATTGTCCTGTTAGAAAGTTTCTCCTTCATTCCAGTTTGCTTCTCTCCTTGATTAGTTTCCATTCCTTGCTGTTTCTCCTGCCTTCTGGTGCTTTGGAGAATAAGTTGACCCCCCTCTTCCTTATGGCAGCCCCTCAAATACTGGAAAACTGCTATCATGTCGCCCCTCGTCCTTCTTTTCTCTAAGAGTGGCGAAACCCAATTCCTGCAACCATTCTTCATATATTTCAGTCTCCAGGCCTTTAATCATCTTAGTTTGCTCTTCTTTGCACTTTTTCCAACGTTGAATGAAGAAGCCATTGATAAAAAAAAATAACTAATAAGGTTTCTCTTGCACAATTGTAAGGCTTTGGGGTTTTTTTTTTGCAGCACGGGTTGAAGCAAGAAGCTGTTTGTTTGTCAAGCCGGCTCCTTTTGCAGGGCTGGAGAGCAACCTCACGGAGGCGACCAACAGGCATGGCGGGGGTCAGCGTGGAAGCCCCCTTCGTGCCATTCTCGCCCCTCTGGCCGGAGGGGGCGCCCGGCATGGTCACCCGGCGGCTTTCCGCCCTCGGAAGGGCCACAGTCTCCGAGGCTCCGGACTCCCCCAGGCGGCCCCTCGCAGGATTCTTGTGGCCGCGTCAGTTGGCCTTGCACGACACCGTCGTCCGTTTGAGCCTGGAAGCGGTGGGGGCATCGAGGCCTTGGCGAAGAAGCTTCAGCCCGCAATGGGGCCAGCAATGTCTGCCCTGGAGGCCACAAAGTACAGGCTTTCCCTTTCATCCGGGCTGACGGGGCTCCGCGAAGCCGCTGCTTGCCCAGTTTGCGGCGAGGCTTGGCCGCCAGCGGGATACAAGCAGGTCGAGGCCTGTGAGGGAAGGCCGGCCTACGCGAGGCAGTAGGCCCGGCACATGGATTGCCAAGGCAACGCGAGCGGGAGATCGATAGGTGACGGCTCTCCTCCCTCCTCCAATGGTCACGCGCGATTTCCGGATGTACCCGCCCCTTCCGCTCGCCGGCCTCCTTCCTCTGTCCCCTTCGCGGGCGACGCCGTTGCCATGGCAGCAGAGGAGGCCGAAGCCCAGCCGCGCCGATGCCCAAGCTGCAGCTCTCGCCTGTGCCCGAGCAGGAGGCCGACGCGGCGGGGGAGCGGCTCTCAGGCAACGCAGCCCCCGCGTCCCTCGCTTCGAGCGCCTTCAGCTTGCGGAACTCAGAGGCAAGGAGGAAAAAACCGCCTCCCCTCTCCCCGGTCGGACCTCAACTTCTTTTACTCCCGAGGCTGTGGGTGATGGGAATTGTAGTTCAGCGGCGAATAACAGACGGGACAGCCGAGTCAAACTGATTAAAAACCAAAAACAAAGGGGAAGGACCGGCCGGGATGGTAGACCTCGGCAGCTGATGAGGGTGGTTGTAGTCCAGTATTGCTGAAAGGCTGTGAGGAGCAGTGCCGGCTGGGGATGAGGGCAATTGTAGTCCAATACATCTGGAAGACCGTGGGGAGCTTTGTCGCGGGGTTGGACTAGATGACCTACAAAGTCCCTTCCAACTCTGTCTGTCTGAACAGGGGTGGCTGGGGATGATGGTGACTACAGTCCAAAAGAGAGAATGTCGCTTCAGGGTTTTATTTTTATTTATATATAAGTAGTCCTCGACTTATGGCCACAATCGAGCCCAAAATTTACCTGAAGTGAGAAATTTGTTGAGTGAGTTTTGCCTGGTTTTACGATTTTCTGTTCCAATTTATTCAGTGACTCACTGCAGTTATGAATTGAATGACAAGGTTTGTTAAGTGAATTCGGCTTCCCCATTGACTTTGCCTGTCAGAAGGTCACAAAAGGGGATCACATGACCTCAGGACTCTGCTACATGTCATAAATATGAATCAATTGCCAATCATCTATCTGACTCTTGACCCATGGGGATGCTGCAACGGTCATAAGTATGAAAAAGGGATCATAAGTCACTTTTTTCAATGATGTTACTTTGCTCACTAAAGGAACTGTTGTAAGTTGAGGACTACCTCTATTGTCATTCATATTTGATAGAATAGAATAGAATTCTTTATTGGCCAAGTGTGATTGGAAACTCAAGGAATTTGTCTTTGGTGCAAATGCTTTCAGTGTACATAAAAGAAAAGATAAGATTCATCAAGGTACAATAGAATACAGAATAGAATAGTAGTGCAGACTTTGTAAATAGTTGGACAGAGTTGAGGGAATTAGTTGTTTAGCAGAGTGATGGCATTCAGGAAAAAACTGTCCTTGTGTCTCGTTGTTCTCGTGTGCAGATCTCTATAGTGTCGTTTTAAGGGTAGGAGGAGTTGAAACTGTTTATGTCCAGGATGTGAGGGGTCTATAGATATTTTCACATATTTTGATGATGACAGCACCTCAGTCAAGGGGGGTGACCTGGTCCCCTCAAGGTGGAAGGAGAGCAGGAGACACCTGTCTCTCTTTCCAGTCTAATTTATCCATACATCGCAAAATAAACGATTTTCAATAAAGGTGGTTTGGCTTCCAGTTTTAATGATGGCTTCTCTTGACAAAACAAGAACAAGCTTACCGGGTTAAGAGGAGGGGGCCTTAGTGCTGTCTGAACTTGATCAACCTCAAAATAAGATTAAGAATAAGCTCTCAGCGATTGGAACCTGGCTTGTTCCTGGCTCTGTAAAGAGGGGGATGTGCATAGAATTACATTGGTAGTCAAATGAAATTAGAAAGTCTGGTGTTGATCAGGATTATGGTGATTAAGAGTCCAGCATTGAAACTGTTGAATTAAGAAGAATAAATGAGTTGTAATAATATGTAACTGTCTGTAGCTCAGGAGATTCATGATAGGAAACCACAAATATAGGTAATTGGGTTTGCTAAATATGCTTTTTTTCTAAATATGCTTCTAAAATATACTGGGGAAGCCATGATATTGCAGCAATTTCTGCTTTTCATCTATTTTCATGCAAATGGCTGTTTTCTTGCTTATGTAACCATATAAACCACATAAAGTATAAAACCAAGTTGAACAGATCATTTGGGATTCTTCCAGCTTTATAGGAGAGCCCACTTTTATACATATCTTAGTAAACATGACTCAGAACAAAATTTTGCCTCTCTGCTTGTGCCAGGCCAGGCCTAGATTTCCTGCTTGATGCTGGTGCAAATTTCTTAGCTTAGTATCCATTTTGGTGTTTTGTTTTTGTTGAGAGGTGAAAGCATGCTTGAGAAAGTTACTTGAGAAAGTTATGCTGCAAACTTTAATTACTGGATTGTTTACCACTTCCTGAGATAAAGTTAGTTAAAGTGACATAATTACAAAATGAGCTGCTTCTTAATCATGTTAGCAATAGAGGGGGGGAACCCTTGAATATTTCAAATGTATTTGATATATCTATTAGAATATTGAGAATCTATTATTTATTCTACATCCTGTATTTTTCCCAGCCTGCTTGACAGAAACCGTATGTTTTATTCAGGTTTCTCAGGTTGCTGATTTTCCTGACTGGTTGCTGTTCCGAGTTTGAAACAAATATCTTGTTTTTCAAGCGTTTTGTTAGCTGGGCCTCTGTATCTTTACCTTTTTTTGGATAGAGTTAGGTATGTTTGTATATTTCTGTTTCTTGACACAGTATTATATCAGACTTTTTCAAGGTCCCCTGATATATCAGAACCCAATTGCCAGGAAAACAGCACCTGCTTGTTGGAAGAAGAAGAAGATGAAGAAGATGAGGATGAAGAAGAAGCAGAAGACGATCAAATGGAAGAGTGGGACACAGACCTTGAGATAGAAAGTATGGATTAGACAAGTTGCCAATCTGCTTACAATTGCCAAGGTTGGGAAACATTGAACTAGGCCCAGGGAGACCCAAGAGTTTTTAGTTCATCTTTAACTGTGAAAGCTCCCTGGGTGACTTTGGGCCATTCAGTCTCTCTCAGACTAACTTACATTACAGTATTGTTATGGGAAAAAAATAAAGTGAGCACTATGGAAGCAACTTTTAGCTATTGATATAAAGGCAGGATATACCTCTGTCCAACAGATAAACAAACAAAGAGCTCTCACGGATAAGCTGGCAACTAAGCAAGTATTAGGTATTCCCTCTCCATCCACCTGATACAGGAATAATAGCACTTAGACTTACATACCACTTTACTGTGCTTTATGCCTTCTCTAAGCAGTTTATAGAGTCAGCCTCTTGCCCCCAGCTATTTGGGTCTCCTCATTTTACTGACTTCAGAAGGATGGAAGGCTGAGTCAACCTTGAGCCAGTGAGACTCGAACTGCCAAATTGTAGTCAACAGTCAGCAGAGGTAGCCTGCAGTACTGAACTCTAACCACTGTGCCACCGTGGCTCATATAAATCTTAAGACAATCTCATGAGATTTTGGCCACTCTTTAATTAACATTTGTAACCTTTCGTTCTTGTAATTTTTAATTCTGAACATCTGATGCCTAACATCAAAATGTTAGGACCTGCATGCTTTGAGTGGCCAACCTGCAGTCTGAGCAACGAATATTCCACCTTTGAAATGAAAGCTTGGCATTGGCCATTGTCAGCTTGGCTTCCACAAATCTATTTCTGGTCAGTTGTCATTTCCAAGGCATTGTGACTTTGGTGCAGCTCTTGTGAGTTTCAAAACAAACTCACCAAGCTCTTTTTGTGAATTGCTTTGTGTGAACTCATAAAATATTTCTATGGTCTTTTTAGAGTTGCCAACAGAAAGGGAGGGGGGAAAGGGATTTGAAAGAGCAATGCAGCAGCTTGGAAATTGAAAGTGCATTCCAGACATAGTTTTTCAAAGATTACTAGGTGACTGAAGTTTCTGCTGCACAAATATCTAACTGGATAACAATATTGATGACTCTTGGCTATGGATGTGTCCCATTGGAGAATATGAATTACGATACACCCAGGGGGTGGGGTCAAGGATGACAGTGAATTATGTGCCTCAGAGTCGGCTACACTCAGGCAGTGCCGGACATGTTATAGATGATTCTGAGACACATAATTCATTGTCACCCTTGACCCTGGTTTTCCCCCATGCCCTGGGTGTATCATAATTCATATGTCATTATCCCCTCTGTACTTTTTGCATACAAGACCACGGAATGAGTATCTGGTGCAGGCATGCCCTTGGGCTGGTGCTAGAGTTTTTAAAAGTCATCTTGCTCTTGCATTGCCAGTAACTACAGATGCTTCCTGGGTCTGGTTGTTTTACAGAAAACCAAGGATGACCATTACTTTCATTTTTCCCTTTGTCTTGGCCTAGAATCTACAATATGCTCTGATCCTGCAGGGAAAGCCAGATACCTTGCAATCTGTCAAGCGTACGGCGTGGTCCCTATCTCTTATTTTTTACGGCATATGGAAGATTCTGAGTTGACTGTGAAGCATCGTGGCCTTAGCCCAAAGGTAATTCTGCCAGGTGTCCTCTTCTTTTGGCCTGAACACTTCAGGACTTGCTTTGCACTCTGCAAGTATGAATCTCCTCACTGCCTTTGAATATTCTGTCTTCCCCCTCACCTTTTTCCCCATCTATATATTTATTTTATATTATATTTATTTCCTTTTTTAATTTTTAAAAACCTTTATTAACATTTAAAGTGTTAAAATACAAATACATCTATCGCAAAAATCCATTTGTATAATTCACCATTGTTCTTTGATGTTACAAAAATCTTAGCTATATTCATACATTTTCAAGATATTTCTAATTAATCATATACATATACATAATTTATGTCTTATTTATGTCTTACTCTAATCTATATATTTTGTATTCCTATTTTTTATCCATTGATACCAGTTATCCTGGATTGAATAATATTCCGAGTCTTCCTTATTATTTAATTCTATAATAAGTTTATTCATTTCTGCCCACTCAAAAATTTTACAGATTATTAAACAGTCGGTATAGTGGCCATTTTCCAAGATGGTGCGAGTACAATTCTTGCTGCTGTAGTAAATATGTATAATCAAATATTTAATCTTTTTACTTTCCCTTAATAATCCCCAGAAGAAACAGTTCAGGCCTCAATTCTATTTGACAGTGTGTGATTTCATTTAAACATTTTTGTTTTTTGATCCAATATTTTTTAATTTCTGGGCAAAGCCACCATACATGGAAATAGGTCCCTTGCGCCTGTTTCCTTTTTCAGCAGTTAGGGTTCAAATTGGGGTAGGGAATATTATATTTCTTTCCAGAGTTCTTTGTGGAAATAGTCAAGGAGCATTACGGTACCAACACGAGAGCAGGGGTCCCCAAACTTGGCAACTTGAAGACTTCAACTCCCAGAATTCTCCAACCAGCATAAGTCCACAAGTCTTAGTTGCCAAGTTTGGAGACCTCTGCACTACACTGTTGCAGAAATATGTAGGTGCCTGATGTATTCCATTAACTCTTACCTTCAAAACTAAAAATGATCAAGGTGCCTTATGGAGAAAAACATCCAAAGACAATACAATTGTTAGTAGCAAAGCATAAGCAACCAGTTTGAACAACATAAAACAGAGAAACAAAATAGGCCAGCTGAAATGACAAAGTGGTAAGGAGATCCTTACCTGTCAC
The DNA here is from genome assembly GCA_004320025.1 of Laticauda laticaudata. NCBI lineage: Eukaryota > Metazoa > Chordata > Lepidosauria > Squamata > Elapidae > Laticauda > Laticauda laticaudata. Next base: position 96,394 of record BHFT01018565.1, on the reverse strand, counting down.
TAATAAGATGGCAGGGGGGCTCAGGGGACAGTCTTCCCTCAGAAGCCAGAGCTGATACCCACTGAGCTCTCACCTCACAATCAGGAGGCTGTGAATTCGATCCTAGGTAGAGGCTAATATTTGGAATAGACTCTCCTGCTCAAGCAGTGGGTTGGACTAGATGACCTCCAAGGTCCCTCCCAACTCTGTTATTCTATGTTCTATGTCTGTGATGGTGAACTTATGGCACAGGTGCCACAGGTGGCATGCAGATCCATTTGTATGGGCACGCAAGCCCCAGCCAAACTTACCTACACTGCCCATGTGTGTGCCTCCCAGCTGATTTTTGGCTTGAGGCCATTTTTGCCCTCCCAGAGGCTCAGGGGGAGCCTCTGCAGCCTCAGGAGGCTAAAAAAGGGACCTTCCAAAATGCCAGAAGTGCCAAAACGGCCCCATTTTCAGTCTCCCGAGTCTCCTGAGGCTTCCCTCCAGCCTCTGGGAGGGTGAAAACGGCTTCAAATGGGCCGAAAATCAGCTGGGAGGCACGCACATGTGCAGTGCAGGTAAGGGGGCGGTGGTGTTGCGTGTGCATGCATGGGGGGGCAGGGCTCATTGCATTGTGGATGCCAGCACATGCAGGCTATTGTGCACATATGTGCACTATCAGAACAACCACAACAAAAAGGTTCGCCATCACTGTTCTATGTTTGATGTCTCCAGAGATGATGGTTCCGTGCTTTAAACAAGGCCTAAAATTATTGGGCCAGTTTCGTGGCAAAGCAGCCTGCAGGGCCTGAGCCACCCCAGCTGAATGGGACTTAGGGATTCAAAGGCAGCAGGTGCTGCTGGCATATGGTGGAGCCCCCCCTCCCCCCCAAAAAACCGTGTGCTTGATCTCTATGGGAAACAAGAGGCCAGATGTGCCCATGTGGCAGTCCCATGACTGCATTCCTGCTGAAATAATCCACCAGGAGCTGCAGTGCATGTCCCTGAGAGGTGAGACTGAAGGCAAACCTGGATGGGGCACCTCTTCTGACCCTTCCATTTCCTTCTCTCTTCCTTATCACAGGTGTTGCTTGGTTAGAGCAGTGGTTGCTAACCAGTGGGCTGGGGACCACTGGTGGTCCCTGAGAAAATTTTGGTGGTCCACAGAGAAATGTCACCCCCAAAGCAATTAATCCAGGCTGCGCCACCCATATGGCCCGCTGGAACACAAGGCTTGCATCACTTGCATTGTGAACAACATGAGGTGGTGAGGGGAGGGGGGAAAGGGTGGAGAGGGAGATCTTCCCCCACTAACCCTATGCACCTCACCTGGCCACTGGGCTGCTTCTTTCTGCTTCTTTCTTCTTCTGCTTTTGGCTGCACGCAAGGAAAGCAGCAAAAATCTTTCTGTCCCTCAAACTCCGCCAGAAATGAGTCTTTGGGACCCTGCAAAGCCTCCTACTCCAAGAGGCTGCTCCGACAAAGACTCATTTCTGACAGAGTTTGGGGGAGAGAAAGAAAAACTTCTGCTGCTTCTGCTGCTTTCCTTGCACGAAGCAGACTTTTGGGGGGATTTTCCCGGGGTCTCTGGTCTGCAGGATTTAAAATGATAGTTTGGTGGTCCCTGAGGTCCAAAAGGTTGCCGACCCCTGGACTAGAGGTGTAAACAGGTCCCTTGCTAATGGCTTTTCAGTTTTGGCAGAGCCTCTTGTGAAATTAAGGAAAGGCCATGCCAGCTCCCTCCCAGACTGCAGTTTGTCTGCCCCAGGCCCTCAAACCTTGACCAGAGGACCAGACTAGATCCCAGCCTTCTGCACACACACCCCCCAGCTCTTCCCTGCTCTGCCTTTTCTTTTAGGCAGCCAAAGCGCTCGCTCTTTCCCTGACCAGCAACACATCCATTGTGAAGCTGAACCTGAGTGACAACGGGCTGGATGGAAACGGAGCAATTGCGATGGCGGAGATGTTAAAGGAAAACTGCTACATTTCAGGTGCCCCTCTTAATTGCTTCAGGAGGTCCATGTAATCCATAGCCTTGAGATATTCTGGGTTGGTTGTCAAATCCCCTCTAAAATTTCCAGTCTTAAAAAGCAAAGACTTGCTCTTTTCATAGAATGTAAAGGTTGAAGCTGTGTTGAAACAGTTCTTAAGGATGTAGTCCTCTTGACTTTTACACCGGGCAACCCAAGTGTAAGGATTCCTAATGAAATGGTGGCTTGTAAATTTGTTTATTTGCTTTACAACATTTATGTGCTGTCTCCAAATAAGGACTCCATGTTTGATGGATTGAGATGAGGAGTGTTTTTATCCAAGGGATTCTCCACAAAGCCAGTTGTAGCCTTTTTGACCAGTTTTCATTCCTGGTCAAAGGAAGGATTGAGGAACAAAGACATGTTGGGTTAATGGCTCTGGGGGATTTTGCATGATGAGCCAGCTAGAGATCAACCTTCCTCTCTTTCAGAACTTGATTTATCAGAGAACAGAATCGGGATGAAAGGGGCAGAAGCTCTGTCTACAGTGCTTCGGGAAAATCCAGTTCTTGTGACCATGAAACTTTCAGGAAATGAATTAAATGACAGGGCAGCCAAATACCTGGCAGATGCTTTAGTGACCAATCAGAAAGTGGAGCACCTTGATCTGAGTCATAACATGCTTGGACAGCCAGCAGGTAAATGTTATAGAAATATTATATTTGAAATATTATATGTGGGAAGCACAGGTGAGAAAGACACACAAGTACACATGCGATTTGTGTGTTCATGGCCCTTTGGTTTCTAGCACACCACATACCTTTAAGGGAACATGAATGGTTAAATTAAGGGCCAGTTGTGGTTTTCATAAGCTAAGAACTAACCATTAGGGCAGGAGTCGCCAATCTTGAGAAAATCCCAAAAAACATCTGCAGGAAAATTCCCCACCCCGTTTTCCTACCGATCAATCGTTCTTTATTTGGGAGCGCAGGATGCCGTCTTCAGCTCCGTTCTTGGGTGGGGGTGAGGGAGAGAGAGAAAGAGAGAGAGAGAGAGAGAGACTTGGCTTCATGCAAGGAAAGCAGCAGAAGCAGCAGAAGTCTTTCTTTCTCTCCCCCAAACTCCACCAGAAATGAGTCTTTGCTAGCGCAGCCTCTTGGAGCAGGAAGCCTTTCAGGGTCCCAAAGATTCATTCCTGGTGGAGTTTGGGGGAGAGAAAAAAAGACTTGCTGCTTTCCTTGTGTGCAGCCAAAAGCAGAAGCGGAAAGAAACAGCCTGGTGGCCAAGCGAGGCGTGTGGGGTGAGTGGGTCTGCCCTTTCCCCTCTTCCCTCACTACCTCATGTTGTTCAAAATGCAAGCAACATAAGCCTTGTGTTCCAGTGGGCCATGTGGGCAGCACAGCCTTGTGTTCCTACGCAGTCTGGATTAACTGCTTTGGGGGTGACATTTATCTGCAGACCACCAAAATTTTCTCAGGGACCACCAGTGGTCCCCAGCCCTCTGGTTGGCGACCACTACATTAGGGTTTACTGTTGTTGGGGGGGAAAGAATTGCTGGGCTGTGACTCCTTCCCTCTCTCCCTCCCTTCCCCTTTCTTCCATTGTTGCCTGCTGTGGCTTGGAATCTCCTTCTTTGCCTCATCCCAGGAGAGGTTTTGATTTCCCACCAGCCCCATCTCTTTCTTCTCCTTATGTTTTGAAGAAGACTTTATGATTTGATGGAGAACAGGCGGGGACAAAAGGAAGAGAGAGAGAGTATGCAGAAAATAGGGAAGAGCTACCAAAGTTGAGAAAACGAAAAAGAAAATTAAGGTAGGGATTAGAAAATTGGGCTCACTTAAGTTTCTGTTTGCCCTTTAAGAGTTATCCATTGGTTTACCCCCCAAAAAATTGCTTCTTGAAATAGAATTACTGATATGTAATACTAAAATTGTGTAGGAGTAATTAAAAGCAGTATAAAAAGGTTATCAAAATAATTTATTTAGCATGTGGCATGTCATACATGGACTAGCAATATGAATTAACAAGTCAAAACAATATGAATAATAGAGAGAGAGAGAGAGAAAGCCAGAACTGGGAAGATAAAAATATACATGTATTGCTGAAAAAGCATTACAATTAGCTCCTGATAAACTTTTCTGAGGGGGGAGTAGTCCAGAAAAAGGATAAACAGCCAAGTTGGATTTTTGAGTTGGCTTTGGTTACCTACAGACATTGTTCTCTTGGGAAAAAAAATACAAAGGGTGCTGCTAATGTTTTCTTGTAGGACATGTGATCAACTTATCAGTCTGAGATTTCCAGAGAAAATCTGGAAGTTTGTCTTCCTAGTGCTGGCCAGAGTTTCCCTTAACTTTATGTGACAGCGAGGTCAGCCAGAAGCTGCAACCTGCTGGGGCAAAGTAAAGATCCACAACTAAAAAGGCTATGTCTCCTCCAAATTGGTTGCAAAGCCCACCAAAAACTTTCTCTTAGATCTTCAGTCCAATTTGTGAAAATCTTAAAAGTGCCCGAGGAGAACTGGGTTTCTACGTCACACAGTTTAAAAAACACTGCTCTAAACTTCGTGGTGGGAACAGCCAGGCTGACCTGAGAGAGGAGAATAAAACCTCTCCATGTCATGACATTAATCACCAGAAAGCTGCTTCTGGAACACTCTGGTTATTCCCACAAGCAGGTGCTCCTCAGAGTTCCTGGCTCTGTGGGAACCTCCTCTTTCTACTGCTTGCAGATCCTACTATCCTTCCCTTCTTCCTCTGTGAGCTGAAATCTCTGCTATGGGGAGAAGAATTGCTTTGTGAAAATTCAGCAACAGAAACTACATTAGCTTGGATAGCAACAGCCCTGAGACTTATATACCGCTTCACAGTGCTTTAAAGCCCTCTCTAAGCAGTTTATAGAGTCAGCCTATTGCCCTCAACTATCTGGGTTCTCATTTTATCCATCTTGGAAGGATGGAAGGGTGAGTCAATCTTGGGCTGGTCAGGATCGAACTGCTGGCAGTCGACAGAATAAGCCGGCAGTACTCATTCTCATCACTGCGCCACCACAACTCCTGTATGGGGAGAGGCTGCTCCTGTAAATGTGGGGTGGGACCCAAGAGGGTGTCATTCTTTTGCAAAGCCTCCCTCAGTTTGATGTTTCAGGCCTCTTTCCGGTTACTTGTGTCTCCATCTACACTGAACCAGGAGAAGCTCTTGGCGTGGCCATGGCGGAAAATGTGGCACTGAAGAAACTCAACCTCAGCTGGAACAACTTTCGGGGCCAAGGAGCAGTAGCTGTCGCCAAAGGCTTGGGGGTAGGAAAAGGGACTTGGTTTGAGAGTTTTCCATAGGGATGAAGTTGGAAAGCGTAAGGGGTTATTTCACCCCTCCAACCTCTTAAAGCAGGGGTGTCAAACTCAGGGCCGAGGGGCTGGATCTGGCCCATGGGACCGCCCTGGAAACAGCAAAGGACAGGCCCGCAGTGCCTCTGCCAGCAAAAACAGAGCCAGGAGGGCTATGGGTGACTCTCCCGAGCTCCATTTTCACTGGCAGAGGGTTGCAGGAAAGCGTCACAGCCAAAAACGGAGCTCGGGAGCCCATTTTCGCTGGCAGAGCACTTGGGCCGCCACAGGCACAAGTGACATCGAGCTGGCCACGCCCACCCTGGTCCCCCAAAGTCAAACAAAATCCTGATGCGCCCCTCAGTGAAATCAAGTTTGACACTCCTGCTCTCAAATGCAAACAAGTTTGAAATAATTTAGCTCTGTTTGTTCTAATGTTTCATGCAAGTGTAGGCAACTATGGCAGCTAATGTTCTTTTTATTGTTTTCATGGTTCCCACTGTGTTTATCATTTTAAAAAGTTTTTAAGATTTTAATTATGTTTCTGAATTGTGAGCTGCCCAGTAATGTTTGCCGAGATGGGTGGCTCTAGAAATCAAATAAACAAACAAACAAAACATTTACAACCTGTGGACTTCAACAGAATTCCTGGAAATTGAAGTCCACAGGTATTAAACTTGCCATAGTTGCCCACTCCTGGTCTCGTGGCATCACATTACCACAGGCCACCTTTCCTGCATCTCCCAGCAGAGGATAAGGGAAAGTGTGCAGTGTGCAGTAGCAGCCAGAAAAATTAATACAATCCTGGGTTGTGTAAACAGAGGCAGAGAATCAAAATTACATGAAGTATTAGTGCCATTTTATAAAACCCTAGTAAGGCCACACCTGGAATACTGCAACAAATTTTGGTCACCATACTACAAAAAGAGATGCTGAGACTGAAAAGTTTACAGGAGAGCAACTAAGATGATCAAGAGGCCTGGAGACTAAAACATACGAAGAACGGTTGCAAGATTTGGGTTTGGCTAGTCTAGAGAAAAGAAGAATTGGGGTGACATGATAGCAGTATTTCAGTATTTGAGGGTTTGCCACAAAGAGGAGGGGGGGGGGTTCAAATTATTCTCCAAAGCACCAAAAGGCAGGGAAATTAATCAAGGAGAGAAGCAACTTGGAATTAAGGAGAAACTTCTTAACAGTGAGGATCTTGGAGCGTGTTGATGCTGATGGACAGACAGATCCTACAGTCCTTGTTGTGGGGGTGGTGCAGCTGCTCTGGTCTCCTGTGGACACACCACCTTGGGCTTTCTCCAAGCTCTGCTAACTCTGTCTTGTTCCACAGGCAAATATATTCCTTCGAGTCCTTGATCTGTCATATAATGGCTTTGGCAACAGTGGTGCAGCTGCTCTGGGGGCAGCCCTGAAAAGCAACAATGTGCTGGAAGAACTCCACATCGGGTAAGGAGGCGCATGTGTATGTGCACGCATGCCTGCACTTCCTGAGTGCTGAGAGCTGTTTCTTAGTCATCCTAGGCACAAGCCAGGACAGTGAATAGTTTCTAGGAGCTCCATATTGCCATCAAGGCAACTGAGTCTGAGGCCATCCGGTGAGTTTCCGGCAAAGGTTGGATTTGAATCGGGGACTGCTCATCTGCTTAGGGGAGAGAGGACAAACTAGCAGCCTCTTCTCTCCCATCTTCCCCTCTGCCCAGTTTGCCCAACCAGAACAGAACAGACTTAACAAGTTGGAAGGAGCCTTAGAGGTCTTCTAGTTCAACCTCCTACTCAAGCAGGAGACCCTACACCAGGGGTCTCCAAACTTGGCAACTGTAGCATTTGTGGACTTCAACTCCTCTCTTTCCCTGGCCAGCATGGTTATTTTAAGGAATTCTGGGAGTTGAAGTCCACAAGTCTTACAGTTGCCAAATTTGGGGACCCCTGCCCTACACCATTCCAGACAAGTGGCTGTCCAGCTTCCTCTTAAAAGCCTCCAGTGATGGAGCACCCACCACTTCTGAAGTTGTGGGCACTCCATCACTGACACCCACAACAAGTCTTCCTCTGGTGTAGTGTTTGGGGCACTCAGGGAAAAAATTGTTTTGATGGGCAACATGCTGGTGTTGAGAATTAAGCAAGTAGATAGATTGCTTCCCTTTTACGCTCAGCACAGGTGCCGCATCTCAACAGGCTGAGCTGAACCTGTGGCTTCTTGCCAGTCAAGAGAGGGAGGAGCTTGGGAGGGCCTGGGCCCAAGTCACCTGGCGCTGTTAGACAAACCAAACATTGCCTCCTTGTTGCTTGGGTGATGTGTGACCCTAGTAATTGCAATCTGTGACTTAGCTTGAGATACCAACCCAGCCAAATAAGGAAATTAAGGGTAACCATGAGACTCAGTATTCCACCCTACAGAAGAATGATAAACTTGGAGTTAGTGACAAAATGCTGTTTCTTAAGAAGCCATTTTCCTGGTCTGTTTTGGTGAAATGAAATATTAAATAACCCCCCCCTTTAAAAAAAAAAAAAAAGCAAAGTGTAGCATCTGAGGATAATCTCAGAAGCTAGACAAAGATTCTTGTGAATTCTTGTGAACTAAACGGCCTCTTCAAATTCTTTGGGAGATTGACCAGCCCATCCTGCTTTCAGATAACCAGTGGGCTGCCGTGCAATAAAAAATAAAAAATAAAAATCCAGCATTCTTATTCTCTTTTCCCCCAGAGAAGAGGACCAGAAGGAAGGTGTGGGGGTTGCAGAATCCTGTCAAATTGTGCATAGCCAGCTTGGGGCCTGGGGTGCCCTGCCCTCTTTGCTGGATGACTGTCTGCCCAGGTTGCGGCTGCACTTCCAGACTCTCTCAATTTAATGGTTCTTGGTGATCCTCTCAGAGATGAAGCTACCGTCTGTGTGGCAAAAACTCGAGACCTCAGGAAAAAGCAAAACTTTTTCCTTGTTCAACTACTAGTACTTCAGCTACTGGAAATGGAACACAGAACCTAGAAATCTACAGTTGGAAGTGCTGGGAATTTAGTTGGAGATATTACATACTGACTAATTGTTCATGTGATTATGGGAACAATTTGGGCCAAATGAAAATGTGGTGAGCCACTCAGAAGTGTTTTCCTCAAAAGAGAATGTTTGCTGCAGTAAGTTCTTTTCCTGCTTCTCTAATTGGGCTCTTTAGACCTGAACCAGGCTCTAAAATGTTTAAATGTATTGACTGACAGGAAAGATTTGGTATCTTGTCGTAGCTGGTAGATCCTGTGATTTATTTATTTATTTTACATACTTCCAACAACAAACTAGTGTGGGTCAGCATGGATGGGCAGGCAGGAAGAGAGAAAGTGGGGGAGTTTTAGGTGCCTTCTCTTTTTATTCTCAGTAATAATCGCATTGCCTTGGAAGGAGCCCTCGCGCTGGCTTTGGGCCTCAAAGGAAACAAGAACCTGAGGAAACTCAAGGTGAGTAGCTTTTGGGAAGGTGACCCTGAGATCCAAATAGCCCTGCCAGGTAGGGGATGCAGAAGGGCTCTGTTCTTTCCTGTGTTCTGCAGATGTCCAGGAACCCCATCCAGAATGAAGGCTGCCTCGGGATCCTCAAAGCCATCAGAGTAAATCCTGGAGCCGCTATGGAACTTCTGGATTTTTCAGTAGGTATTGGTCAAAGAGGGAAAACTGCCTGTCTGAAATGACATTGCAGGATTGTCAAAACGGATGGGGAAACAGAACACACTTCACTGTGAGCTCCCAAAGGATGGGGATTTGTGGGCAGTGAAGATGTGAGTGGCACACAACTTCAACAAATGGTGTGCTTCAACTTCAACAAGGGAAATCCAGATAAGAAATTCTGGGTGGATGTAATTCTGGGTTGCGCTGTGATCAGGTGAGCCGGCTTGTAGGCAGGAACACAAAGGGAATAATGAATTTGTGAAATGACTGCAACTGTACAGATTGAGAGAAAGGAAAGGCGGCCCTGGCTCGGAAGTAGTTTACATTTCTTTCTTCCAGGATGCCTTTTCGCCTTCCCAATTTCCTTCTGGTCTTCTATCCGAGTAGCAACCAGACCTACCCCTGCTTTGCTTCCAAGCCTAGAGAAGGTTGCAAAGTTAGGCTAAGGTTAGGCTAATGCATTAAGGAAGGTAAAGACTCGACAGGTGCTGCTTTCCAGACTGGAACACAGCAGGGCTGGGTGGGTGGGTGGGGTAGACAAGACCATTTCTGCAAGCCCTGATTCCCAGCTCCACACAGCACAGCACCAACTGGGCCTTGATCCAAGAAGGATCGTTTTCTCTCCTCAGATAGAAGGGGACCCAGCTGGTGTGGTCCCTGTCTTCAGGTGAACCTGCCTCGCCTGGCTGCCTCCCTCCATCCTTTCCCCTGGCCAGAAACAGCTTTGCTTTGTGGCTGTTTGTTGGGGTGCAAGGGAACCCAAGATGAGAGACTGGATTGCTTTAATCCGGCCTGAAACTGCAGCAGCTTTGGCTCTGACCTGCTCACTGCCTGGAATTCCTCCTTTCAGGCAATTGTGGTGAAGCAGGACTTCGTCCAGGCGTGTGAGGCTGTCCAAGAACTTTTCCCAAGTCTTTTGATCCACCACGATGGAACCACTCGCTTGTTCGGAAGAAAATTTTCAAAGGTGCATCAAGTAACTTCGCTTAGATAGAGAATAGATGGAAAACTTTATTGGTCAAGTGTGATTGGACACACGAGGAATTTGTCTTGATGTAAATACTCTCAGTATACATAAAGGAAAAGAACCATTCATCAAGAGTCGAGAATTATAAGGTATGACACTTTAATAAGAGTCATCGGGTACAATAAGCAATCCAATCATACTAGGAAACAGTCAATATAAATCGTAAGGATACAAGCAACAAAGTTACAATCCCACAATCACAAGTGGGAGGGCATGGGTGATAAGGAGTGATGAGAAGATTAACAGTAATAGTAGTGTACACTTTGTAAATAGTAAACAGGTTTGGGGAAAATATTTGTTTAGCAGAAGTGATGGCATTTGGGAAAAAAACTGTCCTTGTGTCTGATTGTTCTGGTGTGCAGATCTCTATAGCATCCTTTTTGAGGATAGGAGTTGAAAACAGTTTATGTCCAGGATGTGAGGGGTCTGTAGATATTTTCACAGCCTCTTTTTGACTTATGCAGCATACAGTCCTCAGTTGAAGGCAGGTGGTAGTAACGTTTTTTTTCTGCAGTCCTAATTATCATCTGAAGTCGTCCTGTTGGGTTTCAGAACCAACCCAGACAGTTCTAGAGGAGCAGATGACAGACTCAATAATTCCTCTGTAGAACTGATCAGCAGCTCCTTGGGCAGTTGGAGCTTTCTGAGTTGCACAGAAAGAACAATTCTTTGTTGTGCTTTTTTGATTGATGTTTTTATGTTAGGTGTCCATTTTAGGTCATGTGATATGTAAGGATACCTAAAATTTGAAGGTCTCTACTGTGATACTCTATTGTCTAGTTTTGTAAGAGGTGGTATATGGGAGGTTTCTCTGAAGTCTTCCACCATTCTAGTTTGAGTGTGTTCATTCCAGATTGTTCTGGTTACACCACAATGCAAGTTGTATAACCTCCTGTCTGAATGCGGATTCATTGTTGTCTTGAATGAGAACAATCACGTTGTCGTCATCAGCAAACTTCAGTATTTGAACAGATGGATCGTTTGGAGATGCAGTCATTGGTAATATTAGGGAGAGAGAAGTGGAGATTAGCACACAGCCTTGGGCTGTGCGATTTACAGGTATCGGAGTGATTCTGCTAGCTTCACCTGCTGTTTCCGTCTGTTAGGAGCTATGATCCACTTACAAGTGTTCACGGTACCGCTAGTTGGTTTAATTTGCTTAGAAGAGTGTCTGAATTGATGTGTATCGAATGCTGAACTGAAGTCTAAAAGAGACCCTTGCGTAGGTATTTGGAGATTCAAGTGTTGTAGGATGTAATGCAGAGCCATTTAAACAGCATCATCTGTCAGTCTATTTGCTCGTATGCAAACTGCAATGATCTAAACAGCGATCCATGATGGTCTTCAGGTGGGACAGCACAAGCCTTTCAAAGATTTCATAACTACAGATGTTAGAAGCAACTGGTCTGTAGTTCATTCAGTTCCTTGATGAGGGCTTCTTTGACACTGGGATGATGACAGAACATTTGAAGCAGGAAGAACATAGCACATCTCTAGTGATCTATTGAAGATTTGGGTGAAAGATGGGGGCCAATTGGTCAGCACAGACTTTTAAGCAAGAAGGAATTATTCTTGTCTGCCTTGGTGCTTTTCCTAGTTGCTGCCTGGGTAATAGATCTTGCACTTCTTTTTCTGTGATCATCAGATGTTGTGGGCCCAATGGATTAGGGCCAGTTGTAGGAGGCTTGGCTGTTGTTGGTGTGTTTGAAATGTGGGTTGTGGAGATAGGTGGCTGTAGTTTCTTTTCAAACCTGCAGTAACATGCTTGACTTTTATTTTATTTATTTGATTTGTCAATCGCTTACAAGATGATAGGTATAAGTATAAAGATGATTAAGAAAACAGGAAATAGGTACGAATAAATGGGGACAATAGGACAGGGACGGTAGACACGATTGTACACTTATGCACAGCCCTTACAGACTTCTTAGGAATGGAGTGAGGTCAATAGTGGATAGTTTGAGGGTAAAGGAGTGGGGTTTAGATGATGGGGTTTAGCAAGAGAGTCAGAGTCAACAGCATTCCAGGCATTGACCACTCTGTTGCTGAAGTCGTACTTTCTGCAATCAAGTTTGGAACGGTTTACATTGAGTTTATATCTGTTGTGTGCTCTTGTATTGTTGTGGTTGAAGCTAAAGTAGTCATTGATGGGGTAGGAGATTGTAGCAGATAATTTTGTGTGCTACGCTTAAATCCAAATGTAGACGGCGTCATTCAAGGTTTGTCCAAACCCAAAATTTCAAGCCTGGTGATATAGGGTACTCTGCTGTGAGCAAAGGAGTGGACTGGCTCAATTGTATTAATTGTCTTCCCATGGCTAGATGCCCTGAATGCAGGAGGCCTCTCCATCCTTGGCAACTTCAAAGACTTGTGGATGTCAACTCCTAGAATTCCATGCCGGCTGAGGAATTCTAGAAGCTGAAGTCCACGAGCCTTTAAAGTCGCCAAGGTTGGAGACCCCATGCCCTGATGATGCACTGTGCCTTCCTACCACTGTCTCAGCACAGGGAGGCCTGGCAGTGCATTGGGGTGGGGGTGGGGGGGCGCTGCTAAAGGCGGGGGGATCAGTGTGATGGCAAATGTGCCATGTTGTCAAACCACAAGCATCTCAGTGCTGCACACAAAGCTAAAAGGGGCAGGGCTGGCAGCACAAGGCCCAAGGGAGGAAGCCCTGCTGAGCAGACTTGACGGGTTTTGCAGCCCCTGGAACCCATCGGCTCCTGGTGATTCCGACTGTCCATGCCTGCAGCCTCTGGGTTGCCCACCATCCAGGGGAATGCCTTTGCAGGGAAAATAATACAAAAGCCCCACGAGATATTGAAGGCGACTTCCATTTCTGGCTTTGACTTCGATCCAAGGAATCTTGGGTGGTTCCAGACACCCTTGGGAAGGAGATTCTGCAACCCATGGCGCACTGCCTCTGCACAGCAGCACTGGGGGTGCCCAGCCAGGGAAAAAAAGGTGATTTCTTGCACTAGATCAGGGTGTCAAACTCAAGGCCCATGGGCCCGCCCTGGAAACAGCCGCAGTGCCTCTGCCAGTGAAAAGAGAGCTCGGGAAGGCCTCCGTCTCCACTGGCAGAGGGTTGCAGGAGGCCCTTGCAGCCTCCTGAGCCCCATTTTTGCTGGCAGGGCAGTCAGGCCACCACATGCACCTCCGGCATGAGTGATGCCAAGCTGGTCACACCCATCCTGCTCACCCCACCTCCACAGGTCAAACATTACCCTGATGGGGCTCTCAAAGGAATCGAGTTTGACACCCCTGGCCAGATGGAGGATTCCAGCTCCGCGTGCCCATTGCTGTGGTGTCTAGACAAGGGTCTCCAACCTTGGCAACTTTAAGACTTATGGACTTCAATTCCTAGAGTTTCTCAGCCAGCCAAGTCCACAGGTCTTAAAGTTGCCAAGGTTGGAGACCCTGGTTTAGATAGTAAGCCTGATTCTGGTGCTCGGTAACACACTTGTCTTCCCAAAGCAAGTACATTTCTTAGCACCTGAGGCTTGGATGCAGCTCTAGTTGCTTTCCAAAGGCCATAATTTTGCACCAGGAAATGGAGAAATCTGATGGTGCCAGAAAATAGTGGCATTGACTCCTTGGTGGACTTACAGATGAACAGAGTTGGAAGGGAATTTGTAGGTCATTTAGTCCAACCCCCCCCTATCTAAGCAGGAAACCCTACACCATTTCTGACAAGTCTCTTCTTGAAAGCCTCCAGGGATGAAGCTCCCACAACTTCTGTTCCATTGGTTGATTGTTCTCCCTGTCAGAAAGTTTCTCCTTATTTCCNGATTGTTCTCCCTGTCAGAAAGTTTCTCCTTATTTCCAGGTTGAATCTCTCCTTGTTCAGTTTCCATCCATTGTTCCTTGTCTGGACTTATGCATGTTCTCACACTTGCAGGTTTCCTAAAGAGATTCCTGGTAGCTCTGGAAGATCAGCCTTTTCTTGTGGACGTCCCGGATGGGGAACTGCGGTGAAACGTCTGGTGATCCTTGATAAGAGGTTCAGGCCTTGTGATTCCCCTCCCCCACACTGGGCTTCTCTTTGTGCAAGAACCAGCATGTTTTGTGTAATGCCACTTTTTCATGTGCTGAACGGTTGCTGCAGGGGTTTCCTTCCAAGGATTTTGGCACCCTGCAACATGAGGGGATCCGTTGGCTCCCGAGGTAGCAATTTCCCCTTTGAGACAAACCCTCCAGTGATTGTCCGAGGCTAACAGGAAGCTGATAAAAATCTGGGAAGGAACTTTGGATGCATTTATTCCCTCTTATTCTGCAGAGTTTGGGAACTGCTCTTCCACACAAAAATCTGTCCTGGTACTTTTAGCCAAATTATTTTGTGTGCCATCCTCAATTATAAACCTTTCCTCCTGCACAATCTGCACAGCTTCCCCTGAAAACATTTCCAGTTGCCAGGGTTGTACAGCAGACTTCCTGGCTGGAGGTTGTCCCAGAGCAACTTGTCCTTCCCCTACATCCCACCCCCCACCCCCGCTGCAGGCAACCCAGTCCTGTTGGCCAGAGGCATGAAGGTGACCCTCTCCCCTGCTGGAGAGCTTCTGCTTGGGGGAGGCCACCCATAACCACCCCCTCCCCTTCACACAGCTGTAGTGAAATTCAGGGGTGAATTGGCTGAAGAAGTCCAGGGCCACAGCTTTCTGGGTGCATGTGGTCAGCTCCAAGCCATATTGAAAGGTGGGGCCAAGAGGAAGATGAAGGTAGAAGGCAGCAAAGGGTTGGGGAGAGAAGAAGGGTAACACCCCCCCCCCCAAAAAAAAAGTGTGGGTCAAGCAGTGGATTACTTACATGCTGTTTGCTTGCTATGGGACCATTTGTAGTAAATAATGTATCTCACTCCAGCTCTCTTTTTTTATTTTTTTTTTATTTTTGTAAACTTCAATTTTGCCAGATAAATCTTGTATTTAAGTTTGATGTATTCTGTCCAGAGTCACTTTGTGCGAGATGGGCGTCCATATAAATTAAATAAATACATCTAAATCTATACACCCCCTAAAACTCTTGTGCCTGTAACCTTTAGCTGGGTGAAAAGGTACATCATAGGCCATAACTTTTTCAATCAGTATGACTCAGATGGGCTAACTTACTGAATATGTGTGTCCAAAATCTGGGGCATAATAGCTCTAGTAGAATTGAAATTTGGCAAATTTTGTACAATATTTTGTGACAGAAAAATTAACATATTAAGAAGTAATAAAAAAGTCATAAAACATTTCCTGTGGTCAATGTCTGTCTGTGCTATAAAATTTAACATGGGCTACTTCCAAGGCCGATACGTCTCAGAATATTATCCTGAATTTTTAAAGAACTTTTCAAGTACTTCAGAAGCTCTGCCATTCTTAAAGATACTGAGGAATCTGGCAAAAAATTTCTAACCCAACAGGGCACGGGTGGTCTAGTAAACAGATAAAACTCACTGGGTGAATTAGCACCTCGGGAGTCTTCATACGTTTCAACAGAAAAGAGGAAAGATTAATGAACTTTCTGTGCCATGAAAAGAGACATGCCTCAGAAAGCAGAAATCTAGTAATTCTTTAAAGCTCTGCTACTCCATAAGCTTTTGTAGATCACAGACTTTTAAGATACCTACAAGTATCTTTATTTTGATGCAGAAGTTAATATAGCTACTAGGCCTTGGTTTGAAACTAACCTTCAATGCATCATGTTGGTTCCTAACTAGGACAATTGGAATCAGAAAGTGACCTCAATCTGGCATTGCAAAGGATGGAAGTTCACACACCAGTTTAAAAGATTTAGCAAGTTCTTTGGGTTTTTTTTTCTCTCTTGAGAATGAAGTAACCAGAGCTGTACACTACATTGCCATTAATCAACTGATCAGGCCATTTAACCAGCTAGTTTCCTACAGTTTTTTTAAAAATTCCTGGGGTTTGAAGGCGGGAGGAACACATGGGAGAAATGTCTTTGATGCTCAGTGTGCTAGTTCTTTGAATGCCACCAGGTGGGTGTGGTAGCTATGCAAGAAAAGCTTATGGAAAGATTTTATTAGAAGCCACTATTTTATAGAAAGATGCGGTCTTTTTTATTTTTTTTTCACCCTATTCCATTCATGCCTTTTAATTTTATGCACGAGCGGAATTCTTCAAAAAGTTTTCCACTAAAACTGTAACCTTATTAAACTTCTTGTGATGACTGTTGTGGGATAATGCAGGTGGGAAGGAATGGAGAATCATCTTGTGGCAAAGCTCAGCCTTGAGGCATCTCTGGGCAAGGGGGCTTGAGGTGAGCAGGGTGGATGGGCACAAGGTCCTGCCTCTGTCTTTGGAGTGATGTGCAAAGGGTGCGCTCCCGAAAGAGGGAGAGCTTAGGCAAGCCATGCCTTTGCTGGAAGGAAGCTGAAATTTATATTAATACTCAAGACAGTCACTCCTCCTGTCTTGAACATCACTCCCCCTTTTTGTCACTTACAAGAATGGGTGTGGATTTAGGATTTCCGAAGTGGGAAGGGCTGCCTGCACACTACATGCCCATGCATGTATATTTTATTTTTCTGAAATAATCTGCAGCACAGCATCACTTGAATCAGTCACTGCCCTGCAGAAACAAGTCTTTATCCTTGGCTGGTTGGCTTCTTGGCCAACTGCCATTGCACAAAAAGTCACCACACAAAAGGAAAAGAAGGATGTGGCCAGGGCAGCCACACATAAACACACACACATACACAACCGGCACACAGTTAAGCAGGAAGTGCACAGCGGGAAAAGGGATGGAGCTGCCAGGCAGGACAAACCCTGAATAGCCCCTCCCAGCGAGGAAAGCTGCAAAAAGGGAAGCAGGATCTTCCTCTACATTATTGTCCCAAAATGAAAATTTGACTTCTCTCTCTCTTCTCCATCCTAGCAGGCATTTCCTCTTTCCCCAAATGTTGCTTCCATCCTACTGCGGCCTGTCCTTCATGGACCTAGTGGCAGCCCCTTCTCACAGGAGAGCCCACCCCTCCTATGTGCTCTGTGCACCCTCCAGGGGGCACATGCTCTTGCCCCCCTTGTGTGAGGGTCTGTGCTGGAGGGCAGCCCCCTTGCAACCCTGCAGGAGGGAGGCAAACACTGCAGCCCAGGCTAGTTCCAAGAACCAGGAAGGACCTTGGTGTTCTCCCAACACACCCCTGAGAGGCCATGTGTTCACACAGCACGCCAAGTCAGGGCAATTACAAGCTGTATCTACCCCGCAGGTGCAACTGGGAGAAATTTAGCATGGCGGTCTCTGGGTCTGTGTGTTGGTTGTGTGTGGTTTAGTATGTGATGCTAACCTGCAATTGGGTCATTCGGGTATTTGGCAAAGCAAGATCCTTGGGTAAAGGTGTTGTGTGAACTCAGCTGTTCTCCTTTCCCAACTTCTCCACCCTGAGGAAACAAGGGGAGACACCCATTGTAACCTTTGCTTTCTGTTTCTGGGGAAGTCCAGCCTTTGGCTTTCTTGTCCATCCTTCTCCCTCCGCTGTTTCTCTCCACATTGAGGCTGCTTTGCTCTCGGCCAGGGGTCCCCAATCGTGGCAACTTTTAAGACTTGTGGACTTCAACTCCCAGAATTCCTCAGCCAGCTTTGCTTTTGGATTTCAACTTCCAGTAATGGCCACCGTATCCAAGAAAAATTGAAAGGGGTCCAAGGCTCCCCTCCATCTTTGAAAGCTGCAAATGTAATTGATTTGTCCCACTGATGTGGGTCTAAGTTCTCCTGCCTGAGCAGGGGGTTGGACTAGAAGACCTCTGAGGTACCTTCCAGCTCTATTCTGATTGACTGATCAATTGAATTCCTCAGCCAGCAAAGCTGCCTGAGGAATTAGAAGTTAAGTCCACAGGTCTTGAAAGTTGCCAAGGCTGGAGACCCCTGCTCTAGGGCTGTCCAGGGGGAGAAGAGAAGAATTAAAAAAAAAAAATNGAAATTAAAAAAAAAAAAAAATCAAGGTGGCCACCACCATAGAGTTGAAGGAGCTCCTATTGCCTTGCCCAGGCTGCCATGTTGACTTCCTTTGACCAGCCTTGATCTGCTCCTGCTGTGGCCAATGCCTCACTGCGATTGGTGGCCTCTACCAGCTCCCTGCTCGCTTCCACTCCATCGGTGGTGCGACCCCCACACGGCTGTCCCCCTTGCCTCTGGGCAGCATCCCAAAGGCACGCTTGTGCAGAAAGAAATGCACTGACCCACACTTTTAACACCTGCCCATTCCAGCTCTAAACACCCTGTCACCTGGATGATGTGATCACATCCCAGGGTCTGTGCAAGAGAGATGCTCAGGCTCTCAGGTGTGCTGGGGGGGGGNTCCAACATTCTGACAACCCTGCCCCTGCCCTACCTTGCAGGAGCCAGGGGTGGTATGCTACCGGTTCAGACCGGTTCAGCTGAACTGGCAGTAAAAAAAAAAAAAGCTGACGATCAGCTGAGAGAAGGGGAAAAAATCCTGGGGCTGCAGGTCTCAGCTGGTGTGGGGAAAGCTGCACGCAGGCGTTACGCAAAGCATGCCCACCAAACCGGTGGTAAAACAATTTGAATCCCACCGCTGGCAGGAACCCATCAAAGAGGGCTGCGTCCTGGCAAACATAATGCACACTGCCTTCCTCCACTGATTTATCAAGACCCCGAAATGGCAGGCCAGGCACCGCCTCCTGGAGGGCAGGTCAGAGAGGAAGGGGAGGGGAGCAAGTGGACGGCACAAAGCGGGGCACACAGGACCCCTTTGCTGGAGGAGGGTTTAGCTGGGCTGCAAGGCGGGGCACAAGTGAAAGGAGCCGTTTTTCAAGGCCATCCGGCAACTGGATGAGTCCAGTCTTCAGGTCAGAGAAGTGGGGGCCAGGTAAGAGAGGAGCAATTTGGGATGGGTGGCCCCCCTTGGCAGTAAAAGCTTGGTTTCTCCCCAGACTTTCCTGCCTGCACTCTTCTCTGCCCAGACTGGAAAGCAATGGGTGGGACGGGGCAGGGTGGGTGAGGGAAGCATGACCTCTGCTAGACGGTCATCTCTTGGCTTCTTCGCCACTCTCCTGGGCATCCGTCAGGCCCTGGGCCGGCTCTGTCCTGGGCTGCACGGTCTGCACCGTCTCCTCCAGGCTGCTGCTAGGGAAGACCACGTAGTGGGCTCGGATGTCCTGTGTCGGAGAGTCCCGCAGGTTCTCTTTGCTATGCCAGATGCCGTAGCTGAAGTAGACCAGCAGGCCTGGAAAGACAACAAAGAAGAGCTGGATCAGCCCTCACGACAAACCCAGAAAGGAGCTTCAAGGGGCTGCATCCAGTGGTGGGATTTAACATTTATTTTACTACCGGTTCTGTGGGCTTGGTTTGGTGGACATGGCAGGGGAAGGTTACTGCAAAATCCCCCTTCCCTCCCCACATTTATGAAACTAAATGTGAAAGATGAGTATGTAATTATAGTCATGTTTGTATGGAAATGAATCATGCTCTTCACTAAAAAGAGATGTTTTCAAAATGTGGAAAACTGAAATAAAAGTTTATTTTTTAAAAAAGTGACATGAGCATTTTTCACACCTACGACCTCTGCAGTATCCCATGAACATGTGATCGAAATTCAGATGCTTGGTGTCATGCCCCTGTTGGAGTTTGACTCCAAGGGAGAGGAGGAATAGCAGACAGGAAGTGTGGCTCCAGAGGTTGTGGAGGAAGTTGGGCAGTCAGAGGAAGACTCAGGCCCATCCCCTCTCCATCCTAGGGCACACAGGGAGGAGAGGATAAGGGAAAGATGTGAATGGCATGGTCTATGGGGGAGGAAAGGGCCTTGATCCTCTTCATGGGTTGCAGCTGTGAGAACTGGTAAAAGGATGGACATGCGTATGGGCCAGTGCTGGAAACAAAGTATGGAAATATCTCTCGTCTGTTGTGCCTCTCTGAGTTTGGCATCCTTCCCAGTGTGTGTTCCAATATCTGTGTAAGTCTTCAATAGCAATAGCACTTAGCACTTAGATTTATATACCACTTTATAGTGCTTTACAGCCCTAAGCGTTTTACAGAGTCAGCCTATTGCCCCCAACAATCTGGGTCCTCATTTCCCCTCCCTCAGAAGGATGGAAGGCTGAGTCAACCGTGAGCCTGGTGGGATTTGAACTGCTAAACTGTAGGCAGCTGGCTGCAGCAGAAGTCGCTTGCAGTACCTCACTCTAACCGCTGTGCCACAGAGGCTCTTAAAAGTCTTCAAGCCCTTATCTTGTTTGGTTCCCTTAATTGTTTCAGTGTGGTTTGTCTTGTTTTTACTCTTTATAATTTATAGGCATTTTTAATTCAAATGGCATTTCCTCCTTTTCATAACTGCTTGTGGGGGAGTTTTTTGTCTCCAATCAAGGATATTTGGAGCTTTGAAGCAAAGTGAAGGAATAAAAGGGGATTCACCTATTTTTGTGATTGTGTTTATTTTGTATCCTGCCCTGGGTCATCACACTTGGCCACTAACTCAGGCTTATACAATTGCAGGGTCCCCAGGTCACATAATCCCCTTTTGCAACCATCTGATAAGCAAAGTCAATGGGAGAGCCAGATTCATTCAACAACCGTGTTATTAACAGCTTCCACGATTCACTTAACAATCGTGGCAAGGAAGGTTGTAAAATGGGGCAAAACTCAACAAGATAAATTTTGGAGCCAATTGTGGTCGTTAAGTCGAGGATGATCTGTATTACACAGTCTATATTATGACTGTCCCCTTAATCTTTCTGACCTCCTTGCCAATGTCTTTGACTGGTCTGGCCATCAGGGGTCCCCAGATTTGGCCACTGTGGACTTCAACTCCCAGAATCCCTCAGCCAGCTTTGCTTGTGGTCTAAGATGCAACCCTCATTCCAGTCTGTAGCCCAAGTTTGCTCCCCATTCCTGTTTCTTCCAACCCCCATTCCAGATGCACCATTTTGCAGCCCTCTTAAAACTTACCTGCCACCAGCCAGGCAGAGAAACGCAACCAGGTCATGTAGCTGAGCTTCAGCATGAGGAAGAGGTTGATGAAAATACTCAGGGCGGGGGTCAGCGGCACCAGAGGAAGCTAGAAAGGAAAAAGGGCAGGGACCATAGAAT
Organism: Laticauda laticaudata; assembly: GCA_004320025.1. Classification (NCBI taxonomy): domain Eukaryota; kingdom Metazoa; phylum Chordata; class Lepidosauria; order Squamata; family Elapidae; genus Laticauda; species Laticauda laticaudata. Next base: position 75,412 of record BHFT01018565.1, on the reverse strand, counting down.
CCTAGGCCCTGAAGTGGTTCTGACCCGGTCTTTGCAGAACCAAGAAACCAACTCTTGTCCCGAAACCCCCCTCCCCTCTTTATTTAGTTGTTGTGAATTCATGGCATTCACACACAGAAATATCCCAACAAAAATCCTCCCAAGGGTGAATTGCAAGAACAGACCTTATCAGTCCTTAATTGCTAGACCCAGAGCTTCCAGTCGCAAAGCTGTAAATTAATTCTTGGCAAGGAATCTGGGAGGCATGAACTATGATAAGCAAATCTGAAAGAAATACAAATTATTGTCTTCTGCAACCACCACTCCCTGTTGTGCCCCTGTTGGAATCTGATTCCAAGGGGGAGGTAGAGCAGCTGACAGGGAGTGGGAGTGGTGGCTGTGGAGGAAACTGGGGAAGGGCACAGTCCTGCTGGGCATTCAGAGGAAGACCCAGGCCCATCCCCTCTTCATCCTAGGGCACGCAGGGAGGAATGGAGAAGGGAGCAATGTGGGTTACGAGGGAGAAAAAGGCCCTGATTCCCTTCATTAGTTGCAGCTGGGAGAACAGGATTTGAAAAGGGTGTTTGCACACAGCACCTTGCTGGAAGCAAAGTGTGCATTATCTTGGTTTCTCAAGTGGTCTGGGTTTTGGTGTCCTCCCAACTGTGTGTTTTGTTATCTTTTGAAGCTTGCAATTCCTTATGCTGTCCTGTCACGTTAATTGCTGCAGTGTGGTTTGTGTTGGTTTTTATTTATAATCTACATGTACTTTGGGTTCGGACGGAATTTCTTCCCTTTAAAGACTGTTCTTGGGAGAGTTTTTTCTCCAGCCAATGATAACTGGACATTGGGGGACAAGTTGGAGGAATTAAAGGGACTTCACCTACTTTTGTGACTTTGTTGCTTTTGTGCCATGCCCTGGGTCATCACACTCCCCTTTTGCTTCTATTTATTTGCCAGGGAGGGGCAATTCAGCATCCACATGTGCCTTTCTTCCAGAGTTACTCAGTTATTCTCCTCTCCTGACAGCTCTGCACATACATGCATCTGGAACAGGCCCCAGCTATTCTTCTTCCCCATTTATCTCTGACTCCAAAGGCAGCTGGGAAATGTCGGATGGCCCTGGCTCTATCTCTGCTTCCGATGCAGAGCATCCATCAGAGCCTTCCCCCAGAACTCCAGGACTGGCCCATGTTCCTCCCCACCCTCCTTATTGTCCGAGTCTTTCGCCAGCTCTGCAGGCAACGGGCGGACCACAACAGAAGGGACCTGGAGGTCTTCTAGTCAACACCCCCACCCACCCAAGGCAGGAGTTCTTAATCCTTCCCAGACAAATGGTTGTCCAATCTTTTCTTAGAAACCTCCAGTTGTAGAGCACCCAGAACTTCTGGAGATAAGACATCCCATTGATTCATTGTTCTCACTGTCAGGAAATTTCTCCTTAATTCTAGGTTGGAACTTTCTTTAGTGAGCTTCTTATCCTGTTCTCAGGTGTTTTGGAAAATAAGTTGACTCCCACACTTCTCTGTGACAGCTATTGTATCATACCTAATTCTTCTCTTTGTTAGGAGAGACCAGGGGTCTTCAAAATTGGCAGCTTTAAGACTTGTGGACTTCAACTCCCAGAATTCCTCTTCTAGTCATGTTAGCTCAGAAATTCTGGGAGTTGAAGACCACAAGTCTTAAACTTGCCAAGTTTGAAGAGCCTTGGGCTAGACATACCTAGTACTGGATCCAATCAGGGTCAGTCTCCAGGACCAGAAGTTTTGTCTTCTGAGCTTTCGGACTTGTGCTGGAGCCCATCCACAGGGAACTTCTCTGTGTGCACAAGATTCCCCAAAAATGGACTCCGGCATGAGTCAAAAAGCTTGGATAACAAAACTGCTGGTCCTGGCAACTGACATAGATTGGATCCTGCAACATTATCCTAGGCCATATATTCGCCTTCATTTGTGACACTTAGTACTCTCAGCCATGCATCATATGGTTTATCTTTCAGATCCCTTATTTGTTGCTCTTCTGTTCTGACCTGGCTCCCTAGACACGACAAACCCTCTGAAGTTAAGTCAAAGATTTCTTTCTTAAGAGCACCAGCAGCCCCGGCAAAAAGTCTCTCTCTCTCCCTCTCCCTCTCTCTCTCTCAACGCAGGCTAATAAGTCCGCCCAGCAGGGAGATGAATAGTTGTCTGCCACATCTATTCATCTCCGCCCCCTGCCTTTTGTCCCCAGAGCTAGCAGCAGTGGCTCTTCTGTCCCAAGGACCAGCCCATAGATTTCCATTGCTCTCCTCTCCTCTGCCTTCTCTGTAGCCGAGCGTCAGGCACTGGACCCAGCTGTTCCTCCTCTTCCTCATCAGCCACCTCCAGACCTGGGGGCTGTTGACTCTCCACCTGAGGGCTGACGGACAGCCCAGGCTCTGCCCCCCCCCGCCAGTTCCATTCTCTCTTCCCCCTCGGAGCTCTCAGGTTGCCTTGATGCTGACCCTGACTCCTGCTCCTCCTCCTTTGATTTGGGTGCTGGAGGGGCCTGCGGCCGATGGGCCACAACTTCTCTACACTTTGTAGGGCCCCAGTATCTGTTTTGTGTTGTGCTGATCAGAACTGGATGCAGTAACCCAATCGTAGTCTTAGCAGTGCAGCATAAAATGTTAACTTCACATCATTCTGAGGCTCGCTCTCTATTGATCAGTCCAGGACTGCACTGGCTCTTTTGGAAGCCACAGCATCATGCTGGCAGAGGACCAGAAGGCTACTTAGGGCTGCCTGGGAGACATGAGCATCCTTGGAGCTGCTGCTTAGCTCTCAACAGATGTGCAAAAGGGCTTTGATGCCTGAAGGGCTTTTGACACAGGATTTGGCCCATCGTGATAAAATGAGATTTTGTCTCCCGAAAGAGATAAACTTATTTGCAGAAAGCAGCCATGAGTAGCTCCAAAGGATGTGCTGAAGGATCTACTTTGGGGAAAACTGAAACAGCACTGGGGATATAGTGTTTGCACAACGTGCTCTCTGAAAATTAAACTCTGTTAGTCATTTTCATGGAGAAAACCCATCTATGTGGTCACCAAATGAGTTGATAATACTTAATCAATCATAGCTCAATGCAATGTTAGAGCCAACCCATAAGTCCTGGGGCAGAGGTCTCCAAACCTGGCAACTTTAAGACTTGTGGTCTTCAACTCCCAGAATTCTCCAGCCAACTCTGCCTTTTTCTTCTTATTACTGCCAGAGGAGTAATACCTCCTTAAAAAGACCTTGGTCAGCTGGCCTGGTTGGTAGCACCTTGTCAGGGCCCCTTTCCAGGGTTATAGGAGAAGATGGTTAACAGTTCTGAAGGCGGAAGAAGGCTCGGTGCCCCAATGGCAGATAAACAGTAGAAGCATCTTCTAGGAGAAGGAAAACCCTGGTTTCAAACTCCACTGCCTTGTCGCTCTATCTATTCTTGGAAAAGGCTTCAGGAGTTCAACCTCGAGGCAAAATCCGGAGCTGGAGTTCCAGAAGCAGTTTGTGACTGTGTACAATCACGTTCTGGTAACTCCTGCGATGCTCTGCTGTTCCATTAGACTATTTCAGTGATGGGGGGGGGGTATCTGCTGCTTGGGCAACAGTTTATCCTTCCTTCAGAGGAAGACCCAGGCCTCGTGCTCTGGAGCGGAAACTCCAGCTTTGCATACAGCATGGAAACAACACAGGAAGTGGCAGTTACTGGTTTCACAGCACAATACCACAGTCTCTGAAGACTGAAGGATGCCAATATGCTGGCTGGAGAATTCTGGGAATGGAAGTCCACAAGTCTTAAAGTTGCCAAGTTTGGGGGCCCCTGCCCTGGGGCATCGTTAGCCAGGAAAGTCTCCCAATCTCTGCTGGCTGGATTGAAGGAGTTGTCCCCCCAGCCCTGCCAAGTGGCCACAGCCCAACTTGAGATCCAATTTCCTTGCAGAGTTTCAACTTGGTCAACCCTAAGGGCAGCCTGCTATGGCCCAGCTGGGTTTGTGGAAGGTGATGCATTTGCCCCCCACCCTCCCAGCTCACACCCATCCCCCTCTGCATCAGAGCATGGCAACTGCTGAACCCGCCTCCCTCACCTGGAACGTTTGGGTGGTCTGCTTCTGCTCATGGATGCCAATGAGGACGAGGCTGCCCGTGAAAGCCAGGCTGGAGAGCAGGATGAGCAAGGCGTAGCTCCAGGTGGGCAGGTGGAGCTGTGTCTTTCCAAAGACCAGGATGGAGGCCAGGCAGAGGGCTGACACCATGAGGACAACCACGGCCACGGCGACCACTTCGCCAGGGTAGAAATCACTGAGGAACTCCAAGTAGGGTTCGAAGGCGGCCTTCAGCTGCCCTGGTTCGCGCAAGCTCCCCGCTTTCTCTTTGCCCACCAGCTGCAGCTTATCTGAGAAGGACTCATATTCCTTGGGTTCGCTGGCACCCCCGGGCTCAGCCGGTGCTGGGGCGGCCTCGCTCCTCCCCGCGGCATCCTGAGTTTCCGTCTTGGCTTGCTGGAAGCGCAGGATGATCACGCTGGCTGCAACAAAGGTGTAGGCCAGGAGCGTGCCAATGGAGAGGAACTGGACCAGGGCCTCCAGGTCAAAGATGAGCGAAAGGACAGACATGAGGAAGCCGAACACCACAATTGCTACCACGGGCACCTTTGTGCGGGGGTGAACATGGGCAAACACCTGGAAAAAGAGACCGTCCTCGGCCATGGCGTAGACAATCCGAGGCAGGGAGAAGAGGTTGCTGAGGAGTACGGTGTTCATGGCTGAGGAGGAGAGACATGCTTGTGGTCACAAGGGGCCTCCAAGAGGACTGGGGAGTGCTGCAGGAGGTGGTGGTACCTGCAGAGAATGGGACAACTTGACACGGCAAACTCGCCATGGGCAACTTGGCTCAGGACAACTCGCCATGGCCAACTCACTGTAAGACAACTCGTTGCAGGACAATTTAACAATTCCATTTAATTATTTAAAATAAATAAAAAATATTTTCATTTTTGCCATTGGAGTAGTGTGGTGGCCCTAGAGGTGGAGCTTTTGGCTCAATATCAGGAGTTCTGTGGGTTCGATCCTAAGTAGAGACAGATATTTCTCTCTCTGGGCACAACGAGAATAGATCTGCTGAACAAAATTCTGCATTGGCAACAGGAAGGGCATCTGGCCAGGAAACACTCTTCTACCCCCATTCAGTTGGCCAGACTCCACCTCACAAGGTATTATGGGATTGTAAAAAGGATGATGATGATGATTTTAATTTTTGCCATTTCCTTTTCATTCTGTCCCTCCTTTTCCATCCTTTCTTTAATGACTTTATTCCACCATTTCTTTGATATTTGTGTAAGTCTTGTCCTGCAGTGAGTTGGCCGTGGCAAATTGTCATAGACCTGTGCTGTCAGTCAGCCCCTTTTCTGCAGAAGACCAGCCTCTAAGTCAGTGAGTCTTGCTGCAGCTGTCTTGTTTGGGATGGGCAGCCAATCGGATACTGGGAGGTGGGCAGGAGAAGAGAAAGCTAGGAAAACTACCATAAAAGAAGACGCCCCCACATAAACACCAAGGGTGGGTCCAGGGGTGGGACTCTACCAGTTCAGACCAGTTCTATAGAACGGGCTGTTATGATTCTGTGCAGTTCAGAGAACTGGCAAATGGTGCCCCTGGCTGGCCCCGCCCCTCTCTGCCCAGTCAGTCCTTATCGCGCATGCACGACATCGCTGACTGCATTCTTCCCCGCCCAGTTACTCCTTAAGGCATTTCTTTCTTTCTTTTTTTGTCCCGACAATCAGCTGTTCCTATGATCAGCTGTGCCGGGATCCCTGAGGCCCAGGAGGCAAAAAGGGACATGTGTGGGGGGATGTTCTCTGAGCTCCATTTTTTGCCTTCCTGGGAGCACCGGGGATGGGAGGAGATTGGACTGTAAGTAAGAAGAAAGGGGAGGATGGAAGCCCAGCTGACCCTTGTGAGAAACGCCAGCCAGCCAGCCAAGGTCAACTATGAACTGTGGTGGTGCAGTGGTTAGAGTGCAGCATTGCAGGCTCCTTCTGCTGACTGCCAACAATTTGGCAGTTCAAATCTCACCAGGTTCAAGGTTGACTCAGCCTTCCCTCCTTCCCAGGTGGGTAAAATGAACAGCCAGATTCTTGGGGGCAAGAGGCTGACTCTGTAAACTGCTTAGAGAGGGCTGTAAAAACACTGTGGAGCGGTATATAAGTCTAAGGCAGGGGTCCTCAAACTTGACAGCTTTAAAACTTGTGGACTTCAACTCCCAGAATTCCTCCTCCAGTCATATTAGCTTAGGAATTCTGGGAGTTGAAGTCCACAAGTCTTAAACTTGCCAAGTTTGAAGACCCTTGGTCTAAGGCTATTGCTATTTCCTTCCTTCCTTCCTTCCTTCCTTCCTTCCTTCCTTCCTTCCTTCCTTCCTTCCTTCCTTCCTTCCTCAAATTTGACTCAGCCTTCCATCCTTCCATGGTGGATCAAATGAGGATTCAGAATTGTTTGGGGCAAGAGGCTGACTCTGTAAAGAGAGGACGATAAAGCCCTGTAAAGTGGGATATCAGTCTAAGGGCAATTGCTATTGATATGCAGAGCTGGGAACCAAGAACTTGTTTCCTGAACAATATACAAGCGCCTGATTGGACATTTGTAGATAACTGAGGGATGGCAGAGGCGGGAAGAGAAACATTTACTTTGTTTTGTTTGCACAGGGAAATCTCAGATTCAGCATAACCACTTAAGCTGCAGTAAAGTACACTCTTGGCAACAACAAATGGCCAGGAGTCTTTTTTTGCCAGATGGCTGAGTGGGACAGTTGACACCTGTTCTACGTCCTTTTTTTTTCAAAACCAAATGCTTCAATCTCCAGCCAGGGCAATTCTGAATGCTAACGGGACAGGGAGGGACAGAAAGATCTTTTCATGCAAGCATAAAATCTGTCATGCCCCTGGTGGAATCTGATTCCGAGGAGGAGGTAGAGCAGCTGACAGGGAGTGGGAGTGGTGGCTGTGGAGGAAACTGGGGAAGGGCACAGTCCTGCTGGGCATTCAGAGGAAGACCCAGGCCCATCCCCTCTTCATCCTAGGGCACAAAGGGAGGAATAGAGATGGGAGCAACATGGGTTACAGGGGAGAAAAGGGCCCTGATTCCCTTCATTAGCTGCAGCTGGGAAAACAGGATTTAAAAAAGGCATTTGCACACAGCTCCTTTTTGGAAGCAAAGTGTGAATTATCTTTGTCAAGTCTTATCTGGGTTCCTGTGTCCTCCCAACTGTGTGTGTTTTGTTATCTTTTGGAAGTTTGCAATTCCTTATCTTGCCCTGTCTGGTTAATTGCTGTAGTGTGGTTTTTGTTGGCTTTTATTTATAATTGATATGTACTTTGGTTTCAAATGGAATTTCTTCCCTTTAAAAACTGTTCTCGGGAGAGCTTTTTCTGCAACTGATAACTGCACATTGGGGGCCTAGTTGGAGGAATTAAAGGGATTTTACCCCCCCAAAGAAATTAATCCAGGCTGTGCAGAAACACAAGGCTGCACCGCCCACATGGCCCATGGGAACCCTCCCCACCCACTCACTCCTTACCTGGTAAACTTGCCTGCTAAATTACTCTTTTTCCTTTTTCCAACCATCATCTGTTCTGCTGTGCTGGGAGATTTAGATTAGCTAGGAAGCTGGAAATGGTTGGATTTCTTGCTTTCTAGCTACTTTAGATTTTCGGCTCAGCACAGCTGAACCTCCCTTAGGATTGGAGGTTTGTTTGCAAGCAAATTCAGTGCAGACTCCCGGCAAGCAAATTTGAGAGACTGAGCTAGCCGATGGCAGATAGATAGATCACTGAATGATTCTGTGAGCAACTCAATCTGCCTGCTTTGCCTGATTTTGGATAAAAGTTGTTCTTTTAAATTAAAAAATTCAATATTTACATACATGGTGTGTTTGTGAGTTAATTTTGCTTGCAAGAAAATTTTTATGTGACAGACTGAGCTTGCTGATGGCAGATAGATCTCTGAATGAATCTGTGATTCTGTGGGCAACTCAATCTGCCTGCCTGCTTTGCCTGATTTTGGGTAAAAGTTTGCTTTTTTATATTAAAAAAATCAAAATTTATATATTTATAAATATTTACATACAAGCCATGCCCGCCAGTCACATGACCACAAGCCACACCTACAAATTAGGCCACACCCACAGAACGCAGTTAGTGGTCCCTGGGATCTAAAATTATGAGTTTGGTGGTCCCTGAGGTCCAAAAGGTTGGCAACCCCTACTCTACTCTACTCTACTCTACTCTACTCTTACTCTACTCTACTCTACTCTACTCTACTCTACTCTACTCAGAAAGGGAATGGGCCACTGGTGACATTCAATTTTTTTTACTCGTGTTTCTGTGGGCATGGCTTGGTGGGTATGGCATGGCTTGGTGGGCATGGCAGGGGAAGGATACTGCAAAATCCCATTTCCTCCCCACCCCACTAGCCTGCTTTCCAGCTCCGTTCTCCTGTGCAGGGCAACCAAAGAAGACCCAGCCGATCAGCTGGGACTCGATGGGAGGCAGACAAGAGATGGGGTTGGTGGGGCCAGTCAGAGGTGGGATTGGCCAGTTCTCCAAATGACTGAAAATTTCCAGTAACAGTTCTCCAGAACTAGCCTGAACCGGCTGAATCCCACCTCTGGAAGGGGCAGAAATGGCAACCAGGGTGCCAGCCAGAGGGTATCTGTGACCCAGGCCTAAGGGGACTTACCACAAATGGAACCAGTGGCCACAATGAACCCTGCCCAGGAATAACCCCTCTTATAGAAGGCGTCTGCCAAGGCTGAATCGGGATCCAGTGAATGCCAGGGCACCATCAGTGTCAGCACCACGGACACAAGGATATATGCTCCAGTGGCAAGACTGAGTGAGATGGCGATGGCTCTCGGAATGGCCTTTTCCGGGTTCCGGGCCTCCTCGCTGGACGTGGCAATAACATCAAAGCCCACAAAGGCATAGAAACAGGTGGCTGAGCCGGCCATGATGCCAGAGATGCCATAAGGGGAAAATCCTCCTTCACTGGCGCTCCAGTTCTGGGCCCTGGCCAGGAGGAATCCCATCACCAGGATGAAGAGAATGACTCCCATGCTGATGGCCGAGAAGACATGGTTGAGCCAAGAGGAGAATCGGGCACCGAAGGAAATGAAGGCCGTGGCGATGAGCACAATGCCAGAGGCCAAGAAGTCTGGATAATGGGCCAAGAAAGGGACCTGCCAAGTGCCAGCATGGGTCTCTGTGAAGTTCTTGATCCTGTGGTCAAAAATGGAATCCAGATAGCCACTCCAGGCCCTGGCAACAGCAGCCCCACCAATCATGTACTCCAGAATGACATTCCAACCTATGAGGAAGGCCCAGATCTCTCCCACCGAGACATAGGTGAACATGTATGCCGAGCCCGTCTTGGGCACCTGGGCACCAAACTCGGCATAGCAGAGGGCGGCCAGGAGAGAGGCAATGCCAGCAATGATGAAGGAAACCACGATGGCCGGCCCAGCAGTCTCTTTGGCCACGGTGCCGGTAAGCACATAGAGGCCAGAGCCCACCATCCCGCCAATGCCCAGCAGTGTCAGATCGACCGTGCTCAAGCAGCGGTTGAAGGAGGTCTCCATGAGGTCATCTTGCAGAGTCTTCACCCGGTTGAGCTTTTGGCAAAAGCGGGCCAGGTCTCCAGCACGAAGCCACCTGGTGGCCATCTCAGAGAAGAAGGCCCTTCTCCTCCTTCAACCACCCACAGGCAGCGTGTTCTCCTGGCCCAAACAGTCGAAAGAAATTTGGTCCCAGAAGAGATGAAATCCCTGCTAGAGGCAAAAAAAAATAGGCCAAGAAGTGGAAAAAAAGCGAAATTTCTCCCCCTCCACTCCTCCAGTCTTCCTCTGGGTACGAAGCAGGCAAATAAACACTCTGAGATTCTCTAAGTAGCTGCTGCTCAGTCTGTCCTGAAAGGGCCAAGGTGACTATAGCTAGCACCTGTCACTGGAAACAGGCTGGAACACGGATATTCTCCCACCAGGCTTTCTGTTGCGAGAGCAGAGCCTCCAATCTTGGGCCTCCGGAGCTCCGTTTTCACTGGCAGAGGGTTGCAGGAGGACATTGCAGGTGAAAATGGAGCTCGGGAGCCCATTTCCACTGGCAGAACTTTCAAAGCCACCACAGGCACCCCCGACCCGAGTGACCTTGAGCTGGCCATGCCCACCTTGGCCACACCCACCCACCCACCCCTCTCATGCAGCCTTCAATGAAATCAAGTTTGACCCCCCCTCCCTGCTCTGGAAGTCTCCCTGGGAATCTTGAGCAGGTGACTTTCTCCTTGGACTGCCCCTCATAGACCATCCTGGCCAGTGAGAGGCTCACCCCTCCCCACTGCAAAAAAAATGCACAAGACAGAGAGACCCTCGTCTCCTCCTTCGGCATGAAGAGATGCCATCCGTGCACGCAGGGAGGAAGCAAAGGGATTCCTGTGTTTGGATCCACACAACCCACTTCACTAGAGTCAAACAGGGCTGAGTTGCCTGCAGGCAATTCTCCTGCTCCAAGACCCCTTTCCTGTTCTGAAAGTTGTTTTTCTGGAAAGCAGTTAGACGAGGGGTCTCCAACCTTATCAACTTTAAGACTTGTGGACTTCAACTCCCAGAATTCCTCAGCCAAGCTGGAGTTGAAATCCACAAGTCTTAAAGTTGATAAGGTTGGAGACCCCGGGTGAGACCACCTGTCTTCCAGGAAGCCATCTGGGGAGAGGAGGAGGAGGAGAGAACATTGTTCACTCTCCAGAAGGGCTAACCTTTGGAAGGATCCATTTGGGGCCTCCTGAAAGGGGTGTTGCTTCAGGCAGGGGCTCTCGAGCACAGGGGTCTCCAACCTTGGCCACTGTAAGACTTGTGGACTTCACCTCCCAGAATCCCTCTGCCAGCTTCGCTTGTGGACTTCAAGGAACACTTAAGGCACATTTTTCAAGGCTGTTATAACTTTGAACAATCACTACACGGACTGTTGTAAATTGAGGACCACCTGTATTGCAGAGCTCCTTTATTGGGATCAGCCACTCAGAGACAGGGCAGCTCCTGGGGCTCAGCTGTGCAGGGATGTGGCTAAAATTAATCTCTCTGTTAGATTACCAGAGTTGGAAGGGACCTTGCAGGTGATCTAGTCCACCCCCTGCCCAAGCAGGAGACCCTTCCCCATTTCTGACAGAGGGCAGTCCGGTCTCTTCTGGAAAGCCTCCGGGGACGAAGCTCCCCCAGTTTAGATGAGGAAAGATTAAGGGAGTTGGAAGGGACCTTGCAGGCCATCCAGTCCAGCCCCTCCCGACACCGTTTCGGACAAAGGGCAGCCCAGTCTCTTCCGGACAGCCTCCAGTGATGCTCGGAAGGAGATTCCCGGGTGAGCAGCGGGCGGGACCCTAGGAATTCGAGGACTGCCCTTCCCAGCTCGTCTCGGAAAAAGGGCCGGCTGGTTTCCTGCGGGTGGCCCTTCGCCCGCCCTTGGGAAGCGACCTGGCGGCGCCTCGCCATCCCTCTCGCGCCCCCCTGCGCTCCGCTGCGCCAAAGCCTGCCCAGCTCCGGGGGCCTGGAGGGGGAGAGCGGGGAGAGGAGCTCCGGCCCGGTCCCTCCGCCCAGCCCGGCTCTGCCGCCTTACCTGTCCGGCGCCGCTGGCAGCTCCACGCCCGCCCTCCGTTGCTGCTGCTGCTGCTGCGTCACCGCTCCGCAAGGATCCGGGCGGGGAGGCGGAGGCGGCGGGCGCAGCAGATGCCCGGGCCGGGGGCCGCTCCGGAGGCGGCTTCTGCCTCCCGGCAGGTGACGGGACGCTGGTTCCAGATCCGCTCAGCCGCGCCTTGCGCAACGGGCCAAGCTGGAGAGGAGCCGGCCACGCAACAGGCCGGGCGGAGGGCGGCGCCGGCCCCGCGGCAGGTGCTCCGGTCCCTGCGGGCTGCCCACACGGGGCAACGGGGTCCCGCGCAAGCGAGCCGGAGAGGCGACGGCGCAAGGAGGGGCTCGCGGCTTCCAGGAGACCCGACCCGGGCCGACGGCGGGAGCGGGTCGAGGCCCTTCCGGGGAGGGGGAGGGAGGCCCACTCAGGCAACAGAGAATCCGAGCTGGAGGGGACGCGGAGGTCATCCAGTCCAATCCCCTGCCCAAACTCCCGGGATTCCTCGGCTCACCTTGGCAACCTGGAGCCTGGCGGACTTCGACTCCCAGAATTCCCCCGGTAGTCCTTGACTTAGGACCAAAAATGGAGCCCCAACATTTCTGTGGCAAAGTCAGATATTTGTTAAGCCAGTTTGGCCCCATGGGATGACTTTTCTTGCCACCGTTGTCAAGTGAATCACAGAAGCCATGAAATTAGTCACCTGGTTGTTAAGTGAATCTGGTCCCCCCCCCCTTTGACTTCGCTTGTCTGAAGGTCGCCAAAGGGAATCACGTGACCCTCAGACATTGCAACCACCAGAACTGCAAGTTAGTTGCTGGGCATCCAAATTTTGATCCCAACACCATGGGGACGATGGCACAGTCGCTAAGTGGAAAAAATAGTCCTAAGTCACTTTTTTCAGTGCCCTTGGTCACTAAATGCACTGTTCTAATGCGAGGAGAACCTGTATGATGTTATTTTCCCCAGGATAGGATTATTTTATTAACTGTATATTTTAATGGTTGTTTCATCTTAGCCTGTTTTTCTCTCCTTGTAAGACAACTGAATAACTATTTAAATAAGCAAATTGAAATTGGATACAAAACTTAACGTGCCGCCCTTTAACCACAGCTAATGCGCCAAGGGAACCTGCTTGGTGTCCTGAATAAGGACAGAAACCAGTAGAACCAGTCCCGCCTTAGGCACAGAGCCAGCCAGATGACCTCTTGGCTCTCTCATTTTATCCTTGGAAGGAGTTGGAAGGACAGATCCCTCCTGAAAATGTTGCCAAGAAAATTGCAGTTGCCAGGAGTCAACAGTTGACTCAAAAGACACAGTAAAATGCTAAGCAAGTTATTTTACTTTGTTCCAGAATAATATACAAATGTATAGATTAACAGAGGTGGAAGGGACCTTGGAGATCATCTGGTCCAACCCTCCTGCCCAAGCAGACCCTACACTATTTTTGACAGGTGGCAGTTCAGTCTCTTCTTGAAAGCTTCCAGTGATGAAGCTCCTACAACTTCTGAAGGCAACTTCTGTTCCATCAGTTGATTGCTCTCACTATCAGAAAATTTCTCCTTATTTCCAGGTTGTTCAATTTCCATCCATTCTTCCTTGTCTGGCATTATTCAGGTACCATGGAAAATAGCATGACCCCCTCCTCCTCTCTGTGGCAGCCCCTCAAATATTGGAAAACTGATCTCCCCTCTCCCCTGGTTTTTCTCTTCCCTAGACCCAGTTCCTGTAACCGTTCATGTCCCCTAATCATCCTGGTGGTTCTTCTCTGCACCTTTTCTCAACATTTTTTTACAGTGGTGACCAAAATTGGATGCAGGATACTAGGTGTGGTCTTACTTTATAGAGTGGTATTAGTATCTGCCTTGATTGTATCCCTGTTAATGCAATTTAGGATTGCATTAGCTTTTTTGGCTGCTGCTACACAAGGCTGGCTCCTATTTAGCTGGTTGTCCACTAAGACTCCAAGATTCTTCTCAGTTACTGCTATTAAGCCAGGTTTCACCCAGTCTGTATGTGTACCTTTGGTTTGGTACCTTTCTTGCCTAAGTGTAGACTTTATTGGTTTGTACCTCCTTTGATCTTGATTGTATGCCTGTTAATGCAATTAAGGATTGCATTGGCTTTTTGGGGCTCTTTTTAAAACAGAGAATAAAATAGAATTGTAAATTCTACAGTAATTATACATTTTACAGTGTCAAAAATAGACTCCTGGTTATGGGAGTAATTATAGTCAATTTTGAAATAGCAAATTAAACTAAGGCCCTCTGGAACTACCTAGATGATATAGGCAGCACACAAATCTAATAATGAATAAATAGATAATAATAAAAACTTATTTTGTCCAGCTGGGTTTCTCCCACCATACAGAGCCAATTCAGGGTGAGAATGGACAATTTTCTTCTAGCCAACCTGCCATCATCTATCATCCCTTTTTCCCTAAGTCTAAGCACCATATATTCAAGGCTTTTCAGATGGATGAATTCCAGATTTCTCGAATATAATTTAGCAGCATATTCACATTCTTAAAACTCAATTTCCTCCTCCAGCATTAGTTCACCACTAACCATGCAAGAATTTCCATTGGACTTGACCAAACCAAACACATGGAAGTCTGTTCAAATTTGTTACGTTGCCAGTTTTAAGAATAACTGTTAACTATTTTTAAACAGCTGCTGAGGAAGAGTCACTTCCAGAAATAATTTTCTATTGGTCTAATTTAGCTTTAAAATAATAAGAAACATTTAGTATTTCTTAAAATTCAATGCCACATGATTCAGCAATCATTTGTGTATTCTAAATGCATGATTATCCAATTTAATAACATTGTTAGCATTATCTAATTATCCCACTTTTACACTTTAATTTCCTTAAATGAATTCATTGTTGCTTTAAATTTTAGAGTTCCTATGGTACTTGGAAGAAAGGACTTTAAATGCTGCCCAGTCGTAATTTTTAAGTTGGGCTTGAAGTGGTACAGATTTAGGATTTTCATATAGTACAAATTAAAACACCATTTTGTATGAAAAACATGGCTTTAGAAAACTGTTGGGAGAAAAATCCATCTGGTTCAGTTGCAAGCTGGGAGAAAGATGTTGGAAACAATATGGAGGCTTGATTGGACAGTCCCATTTACTGATGAACAGAACCACCAGGGTTTCTGGTTCTGGGTCAGCTCAACAATTAACTAGATGAGTGCCAGGATTTTTTATATCGTGCAATGAATATCATGTAGTGAATATTGTATTCTGAAAGGGTATTGGGCAATCCCTATTGTGGCTAATGGCTTTCGTCCTGTGCTAGATCTTGGGTGAGAGGCTGCTTGTACGAATCCTACCATTCTGTTTTTGTTAGTTGTCAAACTTTGCTGCAAGGTGTTGCAAAATATCCTATCTTGAATGGGTTTCAGCATGCAGTATTTGCTTTGCTTATGAATGGAGCCATCTAGATAGTTTGCTTCCTCTTTCAATAAGCTCTTTCTCTCCATAAGTGCTGACATTTGCTGTGGGCTATTAAGAAAGACTGGAGCCCACTTTCTGTCTCTAAAAACATGTTTCTCCATTTCTCCTTTAGGGAAATATTTGCTTTTTAAATATTTCCCAAAATATTTCATTCTTGGGGGGAGGCTTCCCACAAAACAAATCCTAGGAATGTGTTCTGTTAAAAAAAAATCAATAAAAATATTTAAGTGAATTGGGCAAAACCCCTCAAAATTTATCAATTTTTAAAGTCATCTTCCTTTCCATTGCAACCTTCCTCACAAATATATATTTTCTATCATTTCTTGATAATACAGGCTTGGGTCAAGCAACATGAAATAATTCATTTCCATTAAACAAATTATATTCCTAGCAACAACTAGCAATAGCTCCTATTCTACCACCTCTCACTATATTAGGCAACACAATATCAACAGTAGAGACCTCCAGATTTCTGGATTCTATAATCTCCCAGGACTTGAAATAGACACCTAATATTAGAAATCATTAAAAAGGCACAATGAAGAAATGTTCTTTCTGCACCAACTCAGACAGCTCAGGCTGCCCCAGGAGCTGCTGATAAAGTTCTATAGAGGAATTTTTGAGTGTCATTTGCATCTCTACAACTGTCTGGTTTGGCACAGCAACCAAAAGGACAGATACAGACTTCAACAGACAGTTAGGACTGCAGAAAAAAACTTTGCAACCAGCCTGCCTTCCACTGAGGACCTGTGTACTTCACGAGTCAAAAAGAGGGCTGTGAAAATATCCACAGACCCCTCACATCCTGGACATAAACTGTTTCAACTTCTCCCCTTAATACACTGCTATAGGGCATTGCATCCCAGAACTAAACACAAGGACAGATTTCTCCCCCCCCCCATGCCATCACTCTGCTGAACACTTAATTCCCTGAGCACTCTCATTTCTCATCTTTCCTATCTAGAAGATTTATATTGATTTATGATTTGTCAATTGTTTGTATGATAAATGATTGTAATTATGATTTATGATCTATGACCTATTACTTGTTTGTATATCCACTGAGTTTATGCATCAGAGATTGTGTGTCTTACTTGGCAAATAAAAAATTCTGTTGTGTAGCACTCTGCTTTTACTCATAGTCTATTCTTCACAAATATGTAATGGAATCAGAACAATAAAGAAGTCCTATTTTTAACCTATTATCTGTAAGTACCTTATTTCCAATTCTCATGTTTAGACCAACTCCCAGGTTGTTGACTGGGGAATTGTGGGAGTTGAAGTCCTAACATCCTCAGGTTACCAAGTTTAAAAGACACTGCATTAGACTTAACACTGATTTATTCTGTACCAGAGTACTTATATTGCTGTACAATTTCTAAAAATCTAGGTAAAGATTTCTGTTAAAAACAACATTCCAAATAAAAACTGTGCATAATGTATATTCCTGAATGCCACTAGCCTATTAAATGTACCAAAGGATCCAATATTTATTGAAATAGCATCTTTGAAGAATTAAACATTTTAATTAAAGGAGAAAACTTTATCAGCCCCATTCTTGGTTGGGATAAATGTTGATTGTTGCTTCTGTAATTTTTTCCCCCAGCTGCTATATGTTTTCCATTTTTTAACATGCTTTTAACCTTTTGAATACTGTTGGCCACCTGGAATCATGTGTTCGAGATGGGCAGCCATAGAAATCTACTGAATAAATAAATTGTGTTTATTGCCTTTTTACAGCCTGTATCTCCTATATTACAATTTCAAAATATCAACCTGTAGATATTTTGGAAATTCCTCAAACATTATAAAAAGAAACAACAACCCAGGACCCTCATTCTAAGAAAGACCAAAGACAAACTCGATCTGAACTCCTTCGGCCTTAGATTCAGATTAACAGCGTTGGAAGGGACCTCGCAGGTCATCTAGTCCAACGCCCCACCCAAGCAGGAGACCCTACAGCTTTGTCCTGCTCTTTTGTGAGGCAAGCCTCTTAAATAAACCCCACACAATCATCATCCATGTTTCCACAAGACCCATGAGGGCCAATGCTAGGCATGGTGGGAGAAGCTCCTGTGTCCCTTCTCAAGCGAACGGCTGCCTGGGCTGCATTTCCCTTTGCTGTAGCTTCCGAATGAGCTCCAGCATATTCATTTGGAGCGTCAGTTCCTGGGAGAGAAACAAAGAGTTTTTGTTTTTAATTTAGGAATAGCCAACTTCTTCCACCCACCCACCTGTCAGCAAAACTTC
Source organism: Laticauda laticaudata (assembly GCA_004320025.1). Classification (NCBI taxonomy): domain Eukaryota; kingdom Metazoa; phylum Chordata; class Lepidosauria; order Squamata; family Elapidae; genus Laticauda; species Laticauda laticaudata. Next base: position 58,064 of record BHFT01018565.1, on the reverse strand, counting down.
TTGCAAGAAGCCAGGGCAAATCCAAGCCACTTCCACATCCTGCCCACAAACAATAGATTACAACAGAGGTCTCCAAACTTGGCAACTTTAAGACTTGTGGACTTCAACTCCCAGAATTCCTCAGCCAGCATAGCTTACATGGCTTACAATCACAGTATAAAAAATAAATACCTATTTCTTCTCCAGGGCCATCTGTTGCTGCTATGTCAAGAGATTCTGCCACTCTGCAGGTCCGGTGGAAGAGCCCCCAATTCCCTCTCTTCCTAGCAGGCTCTCTGATCCTGGGATGGGGATGTTGTTCAGTGATTTCCAAGAGGGTGGGTCACCCCCATTCCCTGATCTCAGGAGGGGGGATGGAAGATGGGCCTTTGCATCTCTCCCTGCTAGACTCTCTAGAGTAGGGGTCTCCAACCTTGGCAAGTGTCCTGCCCCTGTCAGAGTCTGATTCCGGGGAGGAAGTCGAACAGCTGACACAGAGTGGGAGTGTGGCTCCATTGGCTGTGGAGGAAACTGGGGAAGGGCAATGTCTGGCTGGGCAGAGCAGGGAAGAAGTAGAACAAGGGAGAGGGAGTTCAGAGGAAGACCCAGGCCCACCCCCTCTTCATCCTAGGGCACTTAGGGAGGAACGGAGAAGGGAGCAACGTGGGTTGCATGGCTTATGGGGGAGGAAAGGGCCCTGATTCCCTTCATTAACCACCGCTGAGAAGACAGTTGTTTGTGGCAGCCTGCTAGGAACAAATGTGACTTTATCTTGCGTTGTCGTGGTTTATCTGTGTTCCTGGCATCTCCCAACTGTGTGAGTTTTGCCATGCCTTCCAAGTCTGAAATTCTTGCTCCTGCCCTGCCAAACTAATTACTTCAGTTTGGCTTGTTTGGACTTTAACTTACAGTTTTTGTTGACCATGTTTTGGACTTGATTCCCTGCAGCCAAAGGCTGTTCCTGGGAGAGTTTTTCTCCAGCCAGAAGGTAACCTGGACATTGGGGCAAAGTTGGAGCTAATAAAGGGACTCTTATCTGACTGTGTTGTCTTTGTGCCACGCCCCTTTGGGTTATCACAGCAACTTTAAGACTTGTGGACTTCAACTGTTGTAGTCCACAAGTCTCAAAGTGGCCAAGGTTGGAGACCCCTGCTCTAGGGTGGGCAGCTCCACCCCAGGGCAAGCGTTCTTCAGCCCCCACATCCCAGTCTGCCTACTTGCTGCCACTCAGCTTTGGGCAAGGCTGGCTTCTGGCCTGAACAGACCTGGGGGTTGGTGGTGATGTAGAAGCCACAGACGCCAGCTTTCTCCAATGTGCTCTGCTGGTCCACCACTTTCTGATCCAGCTCCAAGACTATTTTCTCATCCATCATCCGCAGCTCAGTATGAATCCGCTGCTCCATAGCCTGAGCAAAGGAGGAACCCAAGAGGCCAAAGAAGGAACTACCATCAAACAGCGTTTGGCATTTTGAACTATGCTTCAAGCCATGCACTAAAGGGGGAAGGACGCACTCCAACCCCACTGTCACCCTCCACCCATCGCTCTTGCTGCCTTCACCTCCATCTCTTGCTGCTGAGTGGCCTTCAGAAGGGGCAGGTTGTGGGGCTGGCAGCTCTGCTGGTCCTCCTTGTGTTTGCGGAAGGTCTCCTGCTTCAGGGCTGGTGAAAAAAGGGAGGAGGAAATCAAAATGAGGCTCCCCAAGATGCAGCCCATCACCCGCCCAACCTTCTCGGCCTCTGTTGGCTATTCTGCTGTGCTCATAGAGCGCAGTCCCCTTACAACAGTTTGTTTAGTAGAGCTGTGATGGCCCAGTGGTTAGAGTGCAGTACTGCAGGCGACTTCTGCTGCCTGCCGGCTGCCTGCAATTTGGCAGATCGAATCCCACCAGGCTCAAGGTTGACTCAGCCTTCTGTCCTTCCAAGATCGGTAAAATGAGGAGCCAGATTGTTGGGGGGCAAGCGGCTGACTCTGTAAACCGCTTCGAGAGGGCTGGAAAGCACTATCAAGCATTATATAAGTCTGTGCTATGGCTATTGCTATTCTTTTCCTTCCTTCCTTCCTTCCTTCCTTCCTTCCTTCCTTCCTTCCTTCCTTCCTTCCTTCCTTCCTTCNCTTTTCCTTCCTTCCTTCCTTCCTTCCTTCCTTCCTTCCTTCCTTCCTTCCTTCCTTCCTTCCTTCCTTCCCTTTCCTTCCTTCCTTCCTGCACAGTGGTTAGAATGCAGTATTGCAGGTTAATTCTGTCAGCAGTTTGATTCTCACCAATTAAAGGTTGACTCAGCCTTCCGTCCTTCTGAGGTCAGTAAAATGAGAACCCAGATTGTTGGGAGCAAGAGGCTGACTCTGCAAACTGCTTAGAGAGGCCTGTAAACATCGAAGACAGAAGTCTTCAAACTTGGCAACTTTAAGACTTGTGGACTTCAACTCCCAGAATTCTCCAACCAACTATGCTGGCTGGAGAGTCTGGGAGTTGAAGTCCACAAGTCTTAAAGTGGTCAAGGTTGGGGAGCCCTGGTCTAAGGGCTATTGTTATTGCCTGCCTGCCTTCCTTCCTTTGCCCACTGCCAGCAGTTTGATTCTGACTGTCTCAACATTCCCTCCTTCCGAGGTGGGTAAAATGAGGACCTGGATTGTTGGGGGCAACAGGCTGAAGCACTAAACCGCTTAGAGTGGGCTGGAAAGCACCGTGAAGCGGTATGTAAGGGCTACTGCTTTTATAAATAAATGTGATTTTAAACCAGTTTATTTTTAAGAATGCACCTGTTTGCAGAGCATGCTAAATTTAAGTTAAAAGGAAGCTGGGTGTTTTATGACTGGGCACAGCAATGAAAGTGCCTTACACAGTCTGGAAGAACATCATTTTCCGGTGTTCATATGATGGATTTGTCTTGCACGTATTCGGCCAGACAACTTTCTATCATTATGCAAAGTGGTTCCAGCTAAAAGTAGAATACAGATGAAAGGGACCTTGGAGGTCTTCTAGTCCAACCCTTGCTCAAGCAGGAGACCTTATAGGATATACCATGTGGGTGTCTAGTCTTTTCTTAAAAACCTCCAGTGATGGAGCACCCACAACTTCTGAAGGCAACTTCTGTTGCACTGCTAGGAAGTTTCTCCTTAATTCTAGGTTGCTTCTCTCCTTGATTAGTTTCCAACCATTGTTTCTTGTCCTGCCTTCTGCTGTTTTGGAGCATAATTTGACCCCCCCTCTTCTTTGGGGAAGCCCCTCAAATACTGGAACACTGCTATCATGTCACCTCTAATTCTTCTTTTCATTAGACTAACTAAGCCCAAATCCTGCAACCATTTTTCATATGTATAGTTTCCAGGCCTTTGATCATCTTTCCTGCTCTTCTCTGAACTTTTTGCAAAAGTCTCAACATCTTTTTTTGTAATGTGGTGACCAAAATTGGTTGTGGTATTCCAGGTATGGCCTTACTAGGGTTTTATAAAGTGGTACTAATACTTCATGTAATTTTGATTCTCTGCCTCTGTTTATACAACCTAGGATTGTATTAGCATTATTGGCTGCTACTGCACACTTTCCCTTATCCTCTGCTGGGAGATGCAGGAAAGGTGGCCTGTGATATTGTGATGCCACTAGACCAGGAGGAAGAAACCTTCCAGCTCTCACCACCCCTCCATTCCTTCTAACAGGGTGAATTGAGCCTCCAGCCATCTCCTTCTGCTCACATAAAGGGAAGAAGGGGAAAAGCACTGTTTGGCCCAGGACTCCTGCCCCTTCACCAGTGAGTGCAAAGGCTTGGTAGGCATGACTCATGTGGCTCAGTGGGCATGTGGCTCACTTGCCTCGATGCTCCGTCTGCAGTTTGAGCCGCTGGTTGTAGAGGTTTCGCTCCGTCAGGTGCTGGATGTCCAGCAGGCCCTGTACGATCTCAAAGACGGTCCCGTCAAGAAGGGCCAAGGCCAGGTCGCTGAGGATGGTGTAGGACAGCCTCTGCTGAGAAGAACTGGGGGGAGGAAATACCTTTGTCATCAGGAGTGCACTGAGCGGGAGGGCAATTGCAACTCAATCACAAAAACTCAACCACAAAAACGCAACCATGGAAACTCAATCGGGGTGGGATTGTTCTGTATTCTGTACAGTAGTGGATCTGAAAGCTGTACAGATGCAGATAGATAAACTCAACAAGACATCCAATAAACGTACATTTATTGGTTCATCAGGTATCCTCATAACTCACATTTGTGGTGAAGTTCTTCTTTAATGACCAATCCTTTGTATATCTATTTTGTCGGTAAAAAGATGATTATCTTCTATCCTTTTTCTCTCATCTCGTGGCAATAGAGGTAGAACAGTTACGAGTCCGTGAGTTCAGCCAAAAGTGAGGAAAACTCCTCCTACCCATCGAGGGTTAATCAGGATTAAAGATGTGGTCACGAGATATGGACTACATTTCCCAGGATACCTTAACTACATTTACCATGATGCATTCCCCAAAGGGGACAGCTCACAATTGCTACCTAACTATCCAAATCCCATTAACTCTAAACTGTCTGGACAGCACAGGGATTCTACTTGGTCGGACCAGTTCTATAAACCGGTTATGATTATGTACAGTTCGGAGAACCGGCAAATCATGCCACTGGCTGGCCCCTCCCCTCCCCTCACCCCCCAGCCCCTCACTCCTTACCTGGCATGCGTGCCATCCAACCTGCCTGCTCGGTTGCTATTCTTCCTTTTCCCCCCCCGACCATTGGGAGATTTAGATTAGCCAGAAAGCAGGAAAGCAGGAAATAGCTGGATTTCTTGCTTTCTAGCTAATCTAAAAGCAGAGCTGAACCTTCCTTCGGACCGAAGCTTCTATTATTCAGTGCAGACTCAGGCAGCAGATTGCAGAAAGGTAGATCTCTGAGTGAATCTGTGATTCTGTGAGCAACTCAATCTGCCTGCCTGCTTTGCCTGATTTTGGGTAAAAGTTACTCTTTTTTAATAAAAAAATTCAATATTTACATAAATAGAATATTTACATACAAGCCATGCTGTCACATGACCACCAAGCCACGCCCAGCCAGTAAGCCATGCCCAGCCAGTCACATTCCCACCAAGCCACACCCACAAATTAGGCCACACCCAGAGGTTGTTAAGAAATTTGAATACCAACCCCAAACTCAACCATGGAAACTCAACCATGGAAAGAGGCCAGTAAATGATCATCTTTCTCCCAAGCACAAGGAAAGTGTTTGCCTTTTAAGGACTACAGGAGTTTAGATGCAGCTGGATCAAATCCCCACAAATCCTCATTTCTGCTTGTTGGCTCAGAAATGTGGAAAGCTACTTGTCAGTAGGGTTTTCACAAGCATTAAACCAAGGTCAGCAGAGCTCGCAGCTATATGCATGCACAAAATACATGGCACCCCTGCAAATAAAGAGTGCAGCTTGGGGAAGGGGGGGCTTGTGCATTGAAACACCCCCCCCCCAGACACACACTGCTATTTTGTGTCGAGCCCAAGCCTGCTCCTTCCAACTCTTATTTCCAAGCCTTTTTAACAGAATGGAATAAAGGAATAATCGAGTGGGAAGGGACCTCAGAGGTCTTCTAGTACAACGCCCTGCTCAAGCAGGGGACTCTCTTGTCAGTGATGCACAAAAGCAGACTGATCCTCCAGGCAAGTCTGCCTCTTCAGTGCATGCAGTTTTATCTGCCCTCCATATTCTGTTTCCATTGCCATTCCTCAAGTGTTTATGGCTCCTGCCTCTTTTGATGGGGAAAACAGAAGGAACTTCACTGACTAAATCAGGATTTTTTCCCCTTTCTTGATCAGAAAACAATGCAGAGTATATATTATAATGGGTCTAAATGGGATGAGCTGAATAATATTGGTTTAAAATTGGTCTTTCCAGACAACGGAAAGGTTTGTCAATCAGTGAGACTCTGTTAGGCTCAGTGTTATTGGACAATGGGACAAAAAAAGGCCTGGAGACTAAACCATATGAAGAACGGCTGCAGGACTCGGGTTTGGCTAGTCTAAAGAAAAGAATAATTAGGGGCGAGATGATAGCAGTCTTCCAATATTTGAGGGGCTGCCACAAAGAAGAGGGGCTCAAATTATTCTGCAAAGCCCCTGGGAGCAGGACAAGAAACAATGCATGGGAACTAATCAAGGAGAGAAGCAGCATGGAATGGAGGAGAACCTTCCTAACAGTGAGGACAATTAACCAGTGGAATGGCTTGCCACTAGAAATTGTGGCATCTCCATCACTGGAGGTTTTTAAGAAGAAATTAGACAGCCACTTGTCTGAAATGGTATAGGGTCTCCTGCTTAAGCAGGGGGCTGATGTAGGTCACCAAGGTGGAGGAGCAGGTGCCCTTTGACAGAAGGAGAAGGCAGGTGGGTCATCTCCTTCGCTTTATGACTTCATCCCTGCAGGCTAAAGGGTCAGTTACCGTCAGTTGTTATCAGAGCGAAGATGCCTTCCTGGAGATAAGCTGCCTTTCGTGGGACTCTGGGGAAGTTTCCCTCCTTTTATAACCCCCTCTCAGAGGGGTGAGTTGAGGGTGGCTTGGATTTAGGGTGGGGGCTGAAGGTGAGAGGGTGGGGGACAGGCTGAAGAGGAGGTGGAAGGGGAGAAACAAAAGGCTAAAAAGGGGATGGGGAGGAGGAAAGGAAGATGGGGAAGGGGAGACAAGGAGGCGGGCAAAGAGTCTTTTTAAAAAACATTTTTTTTTTCTGGAAAAGATCATATGAGGGCAGGGGTCTTCACACTTGACAGCTTTCAGACTTGTGGACTTCAACTCCCAGAATTCCTCCCCCTCCGGTCATGTTAGCTCAGGGATTGTGGAGTCAAAGTCCACAAGTCTTCCACTTGCCAAGGTTGAAGACCCTTGAGATAAATGGTTGGAAGGGACCTTGTAGGTCATCTAGTCCAACTCCCGCACCCCAGCAGGACACCGTACACCAGGGCTCTTCAAACTTGGCAGCTTTCAGACTTGTGGACTTCAACTCCCAGAATTCCTCCTCCTCTCATGTTAGCTGAGGAATTCTGGGAGTTGGAGTCCACAAGTCTTCCAAGTGGCCGAAGTGGGGGGACCACTGTAAATTTCCAGAAGCGCCCCGTCCTTAACGATGCCTCCCCGCCTTTCAGGGCCAAACGGGCACGAAGAAGGCCCCCCAAGCCTCGGACGGGGCGGCCGGGAGGGAGGGGAGGGGAGGGGGCTGGCCCGGAGCCCGCCGCCCTGCGCGAAGCCCCTCCTCGCAGCCCGGCCGTCCCCACCCACCTGGGCAGCTGCTTCACCAGCGCCTGCAGCTCCGAGAGCATCTGGTAGTGCCGCGCCTGCTGCCTCGCCGGGCGGTCGCCGCCCAAGCCCCCCCCTCCGCCGGCCGGGCCCCCGCCCGCCTCGCCCTCCGGGAAGACGAAGGCAGCCGCGAAGCGCTCCATGGACGGCGGGGCGGGGCTCCTCGCGCGAGCCGGCGGACGCCCCGCCCCTTGCCCCGCCCCCTCCCGCTGCTGCCCCCCCGCCCCCCCTGAGCCGAGGAATGCAGATGAACGGAGTTGGAAGGGACCTTGGAGGTCATCTAGTCCAAGCCCCCCCACCCAGCCCTGCGCCCAAGCAGGAGACCCGACACCAGGGGTCTTCTTCCCACTTGGCAAGTTTCAGACTTGCGGACTTCAGCTCCCAGAGTCCCTGAGCTCACGTGACTGGAGGAGGAGGAATTCTGGGAGTTGGAGTCCACAAGTCTTGAAAGCGGCCAAGTGTGAAGAAGACCCCTGCCCGACGCCCTTTCCGACGGACAGGGCGGGCAAGGTCTCCTCCTCCGCTGGTGCCCAGCTTGCCTTTCAGTCAATGCAACCGAAACTTGCAATTGTGCAGCCACCGCCTGTCTTTGTTTGCTGGCTCGGATTCCCTTATGGGTGCTTCTCACAAGAGTGCAAAAAAAACAACAACCCCCCAAACGCATCGCCGCCACTTCCCCTCCCTCCCCTCCCCATCCTGGACCCCAGCCTCCTGTGTGACGAGCGCTCAGAAGCGTTGCGTGTCCAGCGGCAGATTAAGGCTCGCTGGTGCCCGAAGCCAGGGGTCTCCAACCTTGGCATCTTGAAGCCTGGCAGACTTCAACTCTCTCCTCCAGGCTTAAAGTTCCCAAGGTTGGAGACCCCTGCCCTTAGCACTGACGATGTTTACTAGTATAATTTGATTTGATCGCTTATTATGACGTTTCCTAGTATGAATTGATTGCTTCTTTCTACCCTTTGACTACGACTAAGTGTTATGATCCTTGACAAATGTATTTTTTTCTTTTTCTTTTTTATAAACACTAAGAGATTTTGCACCAAAGACAAATTCCTTGGGTGTCCAATCACACTTGGACACCTATGCTTAGGCTGCTTCATGCTTAATACACCACGGAGTGAGCCTCCATACACAGGAACCTGGTTTTCCACATGCAAGTCTTCCGGATCACCTCTCCAGCTTGGCAATAGGTGCAGTTCCACACCTGTCCAGGAAATGGTGATCTCCAAAAGGCGGACCCCAGATTCACCGGCTGGATGCCAGGAGGGGGCTTTGGGCTGCACACCCCAACCTGGCATGGTTTCCGCTGTGATAAAGGTGCTCCCAAGGGACCCAACACTGGTTACTGCAGGGGGTTGGACTTGAAGACCTCCAAGATCCCGAAGGATCAGAGGATGGCATGTATGTAGAGGAGGCCCTGGGGATCAGAGGAAGGGTCCTATGTGGAGATAGGACCCGTGTATGGATGGAATGGACATGAGGGGGAGGAATATGAATTCTGATAAAACATTTTCCCTTGTCTTCATTTCTTTGCCTTAAGCAGCCTTGCTCCTTCCTGTCTTCTCCCTCTCTACAGAAGAAGGCGGGTCACAGGGGGGTATGCTGCCTCAGACAAAGATTTAAAACTGCTTTTACTTTTCTCTGTGGAAAGGGGGGTCGCAGGGAGTGGAGGAGCTACCTTCAGCTGCTCTGCAATAGGAAAGGGGTTGGAACCGCACATTCTTAGCGAGGGAGAAGTTAGCACCTTAAACCACTAGCCAGGATAGGAGGGACAAGAACAGCTTTCTTATAAGAAAACCCCAAAAAACCACATTGCTGGCACATGAAACTAGGACACTTGTCAAGATACCCGTGACCTGGGGTGAAAAATGATGACACAACATTTAACTATGTAGGGGGCTGAGATCCAAATAACCAATCAATATGATCTGCTATGTATGCATTATTAGAGGAAGGGCAAAGGGCTGAATGCGACCACCCCTTGACCCTAAAAATTGCTGTAAGATTCTCATCGAGGCCCTTGGTTAGCTTTCGAACCAGGGTCCTTATATCTTGGTACCAAAATAAAAGTATATTGTATCACACCTTGTGTCCGGTGACTTATCGGCTTCGACACCAAGCAAGAGCCCAGTTTTGAGGACAACAGTCCCTTCCAACTCTGTGATTCTATATATATTGATTCTATATCTGTGATTCTACATATCTGTGATTCTATATATGTGGAAACCTGCTGCCTCTCCCCTCCCCCCTTTTGTTTGTTTCCTCCCTTGAAATCCTGGGTGAGCCTTTCAGCCACAAAGGGCAGCTGAGCATTAGGTTTTGATGTATCCCTGGGTTGCCCTCTTCTGGCTGGCAGGAATTGCAGCTGCTCGGTATGTTTGGAGAGTAGGGTTTTCACTGCAGGGAAGCAGGAGAAGTATAAAGCTCCCCAAGAATGTAGGCCAGGGGTCCCCAAACTTGGCAACTTTAAGACTTGTAGACTTCAACTCCCAGAATTCTCCAGCCAGCATAGCCCACAAGTCCACAACTCTTAAAGTTGCCAAGTTAGGGGACTATTACATGGGTTCATGGGAATAAGAGGCAGGATGCGGCAGGTGCAGGTAAAACTCTTTTTATTGCTGTTTAAGTAAAAAGCCGCTCAGCTGTGGCAGGTGCCAGCTTTTGTAGCTAGCGCTGTCCAAAGCTTCAGCCACTGATGGGACTTTATTTCTCCCGCCAGTGGCTGGGCCAATGAGTGGAGTCTCTAGCCGACTCCACTCTATGGCCATATTTGATAATACTTAACACCCCTCCCCTCCTAGTTAGTGTTCCCATCAACATCACATACCTTACATAGTCACATAGGAAGGGAGGGCTTTGAGGGGTGTGACTGGACCTGCGCACCTCACTAGTTCCTAGGGCGGCAGCCTGAGCGGATAGGTCTGCGCTGCTCCGGTTCCTGCCTGTGGAACCATCTCGAAGTCATCTCGTGGTGCAGCAGAGACTGTTGAGCTTGGGGCCTCAGAAGTATACCAGGGATTTCCTCTTCAAAAGGTAAGTGTTCCCATGTTCTGTCTGTGTTTGAGGCTAGGCAGTCAGTTCTCTTGTTGAGCTCTGTATGTAGGGCCTGAGTCAGGGACCATTCTGCTGGAGAGTGTCAGATGTCTGGCTGGTTGTCTGTGCTAGGGACCTGGCCTCTGATCTGGTCAATGTGTCTTTCCCACAGTCTCCCTTCTTCGGTTTCTGCCCTGTAGGATCGGGACCCTGTAATCCCTGTGACCCTGGCTGGTACCCATGTGGATCCCTCTGTATAATTGTGGGCATAGACCGAGTCCCCTATGGTGAATTGCCTGCATTTTCCGATGGAATCTATGGGTGTCTCAGTGCTGTAGTTGGGGTGGGCTCTGTCAAGTGTTGATTGTAGCCTTTGGCCCATTAATAGTTCTGTGGCGCTACCATGTGTTGTTATGTGGGCTGTGATGTGTTGGGCCGAGAGCATTTTATCGATCCTTTCTTGCCAGTCCCCTCAGCCCATTTGCTTGAGCGTTTCTTTGGTCGTTTGCACCATTCTCTCCGCTTGTCCATTTGTCGCTGGATATGCAGGTGCAGACAGTGCATGCCTGATCCCCAGTCCAGCCAGGAATGCTTTGAATGGCTGCAAGGTGAACTGCAGCCCGTTGCCAGAGATGAGGACATCCAGAAGCCCATGAGTGGAGAATAGTTGTCGGAGGGCTCTTATGGTGGCCTTTGATGTGGTGGACTTCATTAGTATTACTTCCAACCACTTGGACTATGCATTGACGACTATGAGGAAAGTTGCCCCTGGCAGGGCCCAGCGAAGTCAACTTGTACTCAGGCCCATGGGGCTGTGGGTGTCTCCCATTTTCTGGGGCTCGCTGCTGGGGGGGCTGGTCTGGTTTCTTGACAGGGGGTGCAGGTGACGACCCAGGTTTCTTTGTCCAGCCCTGGCCACCACACATAGCTTCTGGCCAGGGCTTTCATTCGGACTATCCCCAGGTGGCCCTCGTGTAGCACTGTCAATATTCTGTTCCTTAGTGGGGGATGGAAAAACTACTTTCTCCACCCCCAGTATGCAGCCCTTTAGTACTGACAGCTCAGTCTGTCTGTTTTTGTAAGGTTTGAATTCATCCCTTTTTACAAAGCTTCTAGCCATTCCCCTCCACACCAGTTTGAATCCATGCTAATAAATTTTGTCGCAGCTGTGAGTTTCACAATCTCGTAAGTCATCAGTCAGGCATAGTTCCTCCACTCGTATTCTGTGGTGACAGTGCAGTTCTTCAGCCAGATCTGGAAGGGACAGCAGCTCAGGCGTTGCGAGGGAGATGTTTCCTGCCTGCTGGATATGCGGTATTGTATGAGACCAGGAACACAGTCCATCTTAACATCTGGATGATAGGATGTTTGTTGATCTATCTCTGATGAGGATTCCAGCACAAGGTTTTGTGATCAGTGATCAAATTGAATTGTCTTCCATAAAGGTATTCGTGAAGCGCTTGACTCCTGTGACTGCAGAAGCGCTTCTTTTGATATAGCTATAGTTTCTTTGCATTTTGGACAGTGTCTTTGATAATATGGTATGGGCTTCGTCCCATTGGGTAGTCAGTGGTGAGGACTGCTCTGATTCCATAGGAGAGGCATCGCATGTAAGTGTCAATGTACATCTCGCTGTATTGTATGAGAATGCTGCAGATGTCAGGACTTTTAATCTTTTTTGAAGCGTCGGCCTTGTGTTGCCCCAGCCCAGTGTTTTATCTAGCAGTCTGTGGAGCAGTTCTGCAATGTCCCTTCTGTGGTAAGAAACATTGTAGAAGTTGAATAACCAGGAAGGCTTGCAGTTTGTTTTGTTTTGTGGTGGGAGTTTCCTGTATCTCCTTCAATTCTGTTTGGGTCTGATACAGATGGTCTGTCAGGAAACCCAAACGAGCATACTCACAATGTAGCCTCTATGTTCACATTTCGCAGATAGTGTCCTTAAAACGCATGCGAGGGTGGTGATTTTCTCCGCAACCCCCGCATTATCTATTTCCTTGTTTCCCGTCTGCTAACCGGTCTTACCTTGTGCACTTGCTTCATTGTCCTTGGCTTATTTCGGAGGCAGAGTGGCTTTTGTGGTGATTGCCTTTGGTTGCATGAACCTTCCCTGTCCCTCTGATCCGTGCTGCAAGTTTTCAGAGGACTATGGTGGCTCATGCCTTATCAACTGGCTTTTCTGAATGAAGACGTCTTCCGGGCCAAGAGTCTCTTTGTAGCATTTGGTCCCTCATTCCCAGGATGATTCGGTCTCGGATCATCCCTTCTGTGTCTGGGAACCTGCAGTTTTTTTGATATCTTCTGCAGTTCGACTACAAATGTGCTTATTGTCTCCCCCTCTCTCTGGCTCCGTGTGTAAAATTCATGCCAGCTTTCCAGGTAGGAGGGAGAGAGGGTGTAATGTCCTTTGGGTGCCCATTGGAGTTCATCCCAGGATACACTCCACAGGTCATCTGATACGAGGGCATCTGCCACTTTGTAAATTTTGGAGTCGCAGTAGGTCAGGAATAAGGCTTTTTTCTGTGCATTGGGGGCTGCTTGGAGTCTGTTGACTTCCAGGTGAAGGTCAAATCAGCCCATGTATGAGGACCATTTCTCCTTTGCCGCGTCGTAGGAGATCGACATTAGGTGGTGTGCCAGGCTGGTCAAACGTTGTGCCATGTTGGTTGGCGGGGTCGCAATCGTTGTGATGGCCAGTAAAATGTCATCCGAATCCCACAAGATGTCCTTTGTTCTCTCCACAGCTCAGGATCTCACCTTCATCGCCAGTGTTACATGGGTCCACGAGAATAAGAGGCAGGATGCAGCAGGAGCAGGTAAAACTTTTTTATTGTTGTTTAAGTAAAAAGCTGCTCAGCTGTGGCAGGTGCCAGCTTTTGTAGCTAGCACTGTCCAAAACATCAGCCACTGATGGGACTTTATTCCTCCCACCAGTGGCTGGGCCAATGAGTAGATGTCTGCTAGCTGACTCCACTCTATAGCCATATTTGATGATACTTAACAGGGACCTCTGATATAGGCTGAGAAAAGAGGCAAGTAGGAGCAGGCTTCCAGCTGCTCCCTTCCCAATGGGAAGGGAGTTCCTGGCCAGGGAGAATGCAGAAGGAGGTCAGAGGGGTTCTTTCCATCGCAGGTATAAAGTAGTCCAGTGCCCCCCAACTTTGGGGGCATCCGTAACCAGTTCCGTGGAGGGGGGGGTTTCCGTGGACCAGAGGGGGTGTGGTTTTGCATGTTGCCTGGCATCCCACGGATGGGGCTCTGCTTATTTGTGTTGCCCAGTTTCTGGTCTGCCACAGCCCCATGCCTATTGTGGTTTGCTGGCAGCAGGTGTGGATGGCTGAGGTCTCAGAGAGCAAGGACTCAGATGAGGGGCCTGTGTGTGAGGAAGGAAAGGGCACCTGCAGCAGCACAGGCAACTCGGGAGTAAGGCTGCAAGGTAATGCCCCTTCCCTTAAGAGATAAAAGCCAGCTGAGAATCTGGAGTTCTTTGCAGGAAGCAAAAAAGATTTTGCACTCAAGCCTGGTGGATGTTTGGAGTATCTTGGTTGGTGTTTGGAGACTCTTTGTGTTTGAAATATTTCTTAGTAACTATCTAGTATTCTTGAAAGCTTTGCACAACCTTGGCAAGGCTTGTTCTTACCAGAGACAATTGTTGGAAACAGCCTTTTAACCGTGAAGGAATGGAATTCGTAAAGAATCATTAAAAGCTTTTGCTGTTACCCCTGTTCCATGTTTGTTTCCTTGGAACAAGGTTTGGGTCAAAACAGTGCCAGTCTATGGACTGGGGGCTGGGGACCTCTGGTCCAGTCAGTTTCAGGGCTTTGTTTCTGGTTCTTTCTTTCTCAATCTCAGCAATTTCTAAGATCCCTCAGCCAGCATCTTAAAAGTTGCTGAGACTGAGAAATCGCTGCTTTAGTTTTGATTGGCTGCCCTGCACCAATTCATTGGGTAAAGGAAAAGTGGCTGCGGAAGTCAAAAAGAAGAGCAGGGGGACAGGTCTGGAGAAGAACCTGCCCAAATTTGCTGACCTGGAACATGGAACTTCAGCATCCTTCAACATGCTCTAGGACAGGGGTGCCAAACACAAGGGCCACGGGCAGCATCTTGCCCACAGTGTGGTTGGATCAGGCCCATGGAGCCAGGGGTGGAATTCAGCAGGTTCTGACCAGTTCTGGAGAACCAGTAGTAGAAATTTGGAGTAGTTCGGAGAACCAGCCAATCCCACCTCTGATTGGCCCCTCCAACCCCATCTCTTCTCTGCCTCCCATTGAGTCCCAGCTGATTGGCTGGGTCTCCTTTGGTTGCCCTGCACAGGAGAACNTGATTGGCTGGGTCTCCTTTGGTTGCCCTGCACAGGAGAACGGAGCTGGAAAGCAGGTTTGTGGGGTGGGGAGGGAGATTTTGCAGTATCCTTCCCCTGGCAGACCCACCAAGCCACACCTATAGAACCAGTAGGAAAAATATTTGAATCCCACCACTGTATGGGGCCACCCTGGAAAATGCCAAAAATGTCACTTTGGCTCAGTCTACTCAGTGCAAAGAGGAAATATGTTGCCATGCCCTGTTGGAATCTGATTCTGAGGGGGAGGTCGAGCAGCTGACAGGGAGTGGGAGTGTGGCTCCGGAGATGGTGGAGGAAACTGGGGAAGGGCACAGTCCAGCTGGGCATTCAGAGGAAGATCCAGGGCCACCTGAAATGTGAGTTACGTGCATGACGGGGGAGGAAAAGGCCCTGATTTCCCTCATTAGCTGCAGCTGGGAAAACAGGATTTAAAAAGAGCGTTTGCGCACAGCACCTTTCTGGAAGCAAAGCGTGAATTATCTTTGTTTGTCACATCTTATCTGGGTTCCAGCATCCTCCCAAAGGTGTGTGTTTCATTTTGTTTTGAAGTCTGCAATTCCTTGTCCTGCCCTGTCTCGTTAATTGCTGCAACGTGGTTTGTGTTGCTTTTTTTTATAATTTAATTGTACTTTGGGTTTGGACGGAATTTCTTCCCTTTAAAAATTGTTCTTAGTAGAGTTTTTTCCTCCAGCCGATAATAACTGGACATTGGGGGCCAAGTTGGAGGAATTAAAAGGACTTTATCTACTTCTGTGACTTTGTTGCTTTTGTGCCACGCCCCTTTGGGTCATCACATATGCCAGCAGCTTGGGGAGTGGTGTCAAGCTGGCCATGCCTGCCCAGTCGAGGTCCCACCCCCCGGCATCTTTTTAAGATGTGGCATTTGGATGCTGGATGGGCAGTCATGGCAGTTGAAGTCCACATGTCTTAAAAGTTGCCAAGATTGAGAAACCCTGCACTCCATGGAGGAGGCTGTGCATGGATTTGTCCATGGCTGGTCTATTCAGTAACCCCAGTGAGCACATCATGGCCGAGAAGGGTGATGGAATGGCCCTAAGTGGCCCTTTGGCATCCTCTCTATAGGCCCCAGTGGCACAGTGGTTAGAGTGCAGTAGTGCAGGCTACTTCTGCTGACTGCCGGCTGCCTGCAATTTGGCAGTTCGAATCCCACCAGGCTCAAGGTTGAGTCAAGCTTCCATCCTTCCGAGGTAGGCAAAATGAGGACCCAGATTATTGGGGGCAAGAGGCTGACTCTGAAAACTGCTTAGAGAGGGCTGGAAAACACTGTGAAGCGGTATATAAGTCCAAGTGCTTCGGTCCTTCCTTCCTTCCTTCCTTCCTTCCTTCCTTCCTTCCTTCCTTCCTTTCCTCCCTCCCTTCCATGGTGCGCAGTGGTTAGAATGCAGTATTGCAGACAAATTCTTCCCACTGCCAACAATTCAGTCTTGACCAGCTCAAGGTTGAATCAGCTTTCCATCCTTCCGATGTCAGTAAAATGAGAACCCAGATTGTTGGGGCCAATAGGCTGACTCTTTAAACCACTTAGAGAGGGCTGTAAAAATACTGTGAAGCTGTATATAAGTCTAGGTCAGGGGTCTTCAAAGTTGATAGCTTTAAAATTTGTGGGCTTCAACTCCCAGAATTCCTCCTCCAGTCATGTTAGCTCAGGAATTCTGGGAGTTGAAGTCCACAAATCTTAAAGTTGCCAATTTTGAAGATCCTTGGTTTAGGTGCTATTGCTGTTATTTTTCCTCTTCCTTTTCCCTTCCTTCCTTCCTTCCTCTCTCCCTCCCTTCCATGGTGCACAGTGCTTAGAATGCAGTATTGCAGGCAAACTCTGCCCACTGTCAACAGTTCGATCTTGACTCAGCCTTCCCTCCTTCTGAGATGGTGAAATGAGGGCCCAGATTGTGAGGGGCAAAAGGCTGACTCTGTAAACCTCTTAGAGAGGGCTATAAAAGACTGTGAAGCAGGATATAAGTCTAAGGGCGATTGAAAGTGGTATTCTCCCAGCAACTTAACCAGCTGAAGAAAGCCGCCTCCTTCTCCCAGGCATTTCTCCTCATTTCCTCCAGTTTGAGGTCAAACAATGGTTCTGCCTTGCATTGGCAATCCTTGGAGAGAAGTTCTTCTTCCCAAGTCAAAGCATGTCACAGTTGCGACCAAACACCTGCTCTTTCTGTTTCCAAAACGAAATGTAAATGTTTTAATGACATTTAAACCACCTAGAGAACATTGGCTGTGGCAGGTTAGAAATGCACTGGTGCTAATAAAAATGAGGAAGTTAAGAGGTAGTTTTTCTGGATGACTTTTGGTGATTAAACACTACAGCACAACCTGTATCTTTATTGGCTGTGACTGTTTCTCATTGGACTGGTTTTTAAATTATACTGTTCCTTGTCCAAAAGGTGCCTTTCTAAAGGCAGATGGACTTTCTTTGTTTGTTTTTTTTCCTTCAAGACATTTTGCTTCTCATCCAAGAAGCATCTTCAGTCCTGACTTCTTCAGAACCAAAAAAGCTCCTTGAATGAGAAGCGAAAAAAACAAAGTCCAGGTGCCTTTTGAAAAGCATCCTTTGTATAAGCATGACCTGGATGACTGACAATTTCCATAGGTATTGTTCCTTGTGTTGTGGCTTGGTTTTATGCAGCATATGAGCCTCGGTGGTGCAATGGTTAGAGTGCAGTACTGCAGACTACTTCTACTGACTCCTGGCTGCCTGAAATTTGGCAGTTCAAATCCCACCAGGCTCAAGATTGACTCAGCCTTCGCTCCTTCCGAAGTGGGTGAGGACCCAGATTGTTGGGGGCAAGAGGCTGACTCTGCAGATCACTTAGAGAGGGCTGGAAAGCGGCATATAAGTCTAAGTGCTATTGCTATTGCTTTGCTCTTCCTTTTCCCTCCCTCCCTCCCTTCCTTCCTTCCTTCCTTCCTTCCTTCCTTTCCTTCCTCCCTCCCAATGGTAAGAAGGCAGTATTGCAGGCTAACTCTGCCCATTGCCAGCAGTTCAATCCTGACTGGCTCAAGGTTGACTCAGCCTTCCCTCCTTCCAAGGTCAATAAAATGAGGACCCAGATTGTTGGGGGCAAGAGGCTGACTCTGTAAAACGTGTAGAGAGGGCTGAAAAGCATATGTCTAAAGTGCTAAGTGCTACATGGACTTCCCATTTTTGGCTTGGTCTCACCAGTATTGTTCAATTTACAGTAGCTCCATGGGGTTACTGAACGCAGCACAGACTCCAGCCCTTTCCTTAAACAACAGGTGGAGGAAGAAGGTTCATCCAGCTGCCCACTGGCTCAGGGGCTGCAGTGCTCATTGCCAGCTGCGAAGCTGGTTGCTGGAAGCCCAACATGTCCCACTGAGCATCGAGTGCGCTTCAATATAAAATAAATTGAGTTTGGTTCAAGAGTTCCGACTCCGCCGGAAGCTACAAGTTCACTAGCTGCAGCAGTGAACATTTGTAATTTAATCAATCAATCCATCAATCAATCAGAATAGAGCTGGAAGGGACCTTGAGGTCTTCTAGTCAATCCCCCTGCTTAGGCAGGAAACCCTATACCAGCGATGG
The DNA here is from genome assembly GCA_004320025.1 of Laticauda laticaudata. Taxonomy (NCBI): domain Eukaryota; kingdom Metazoa; phylum Chordata; class Lepidosauria; order Squamata; family Elapidae; genus Laticauda; species Laticauda laticaudata. The sequence continues at coordinate 39,891 of BHFT01018565.1, read as the reverse complement.
TGAACCTTTTTGCTACCCAGTGCCCAAACTAGAACACATGTGCATGTGTGTGCCGGAGCACCGGAAAGCTGAAGACCACATGCCTGCCTGTTTTTTGACTGTTTCTGGGGCTGGTTTCAAGGCCATTTTCAGGCTGTTTTGAGGGCTGTTTTCCGGGCCATTTTCCAATGCTCCGGCACCCATGAAGACCAGCTGGCTGGAGCACGTGTGCACCAGAAACCAGAAGAGCAGCTGGCAATGATGAGAGTGCCCACTGAGAAGGCTCTGCATGCCACCTCTGGCACTCATGCCATAGGTTCACCATCACAGCCCTCTCCCATTTCAGACAAATGGTTATCCAGTCTTAAAAACTTCCAGTGTTGGAGAATTCACAACTTCTGGAGGGAATTTGTTCCACTGGTTAATTGTCCTCACTGTCAGGAAATTCCTCCTTAATTCTAGGTTGCTTCTCTCCTTAGCTAGTTTCCATCCGTTGCTCCTGATCTTGCCTTCAGGTGCTTTGAGAATAATTTGACCCCCTCTGCTTTGTGGCAGCCCCTCAAATACTGGAAGACTGCTACCATGTCCCCCCTTGTCCTTTTCTCTAGACTAGCCAAACCCATATCCTGCAGTTGTTCTTCTTATGTTTTAGTCTCCAGGCCTTTGATCATCTTAGCTGCTCTTCTCTGCACTTTTTCCAAAATCTCAGCATTCTCTTTTTGTAATATGGTGACCAAAACTGGATGCAACATTCCAGGTATGGCCTGACTAAGGCCAACATTCCAAGCTGGAAATATTTTTGGGGTGGGAAGAACTTCAGTTGCTCTTTGAAATTTCCCATAATCCCCTGGCACAATGTTCCTTTGGAGAATTACAGGAAATTGATGGTCCAGCAACCCACCTAGCCACAAGCCATAGTCTGCTTTCCCCAGCGGGGAGTCTTCCAGATTCATTGTCCTGATAAGATTGTCTTTGGGGTGGCAATTCTGGGGATGGCTCTGGAGGGCAGCAGAAGGCTGATCTGGAGAACTGGATGGAAGATAGCTTGTGCTGACCCAAGCCAGAAGGTCCTCCTAGGGTGCCAAGTCTCCCATCTAAGAGCCACTGTGGCACAGTGGTTAGAGTGCAGTCCTGCAAGCTACTTCGGCTGCCTGCTGCCTGCCTGTAATTTGGCAGTTCAAATCTCACCAGGCTCAAGGTTGAGTCCACCTTCCATCCTTCCGAGGTGGGTATAAACCCAGATTGTTGGGGGGGGGGGGCAAGAGGCTGACTCTGTAAACCCCTTAGAGAGGGCTGTTAAAATAATGTGAAGTGGTGTATAAGTCTTTATTGCTCTTGCTCTTGCCCTTCCTTCCTTCCTCTGTCTACTGCCAGCGGTTCGATTCTAAGTGGCTCAAGGTTGACTCAGCCTTCTATCCTTCCAGGTGGGTAAAATGAGGACCCAGATGGTTGGGGGCAAGAGGCTGACTCTGTACACTGCTTGCAGATGGCTGGAAAGCATTGGGCAGGGTGCCTACCTTGTGGCTGAAACTGGTGCCCGCTAGTTCATTCTGCAGGGAGACCCCAGGAAACCCCCTGAGAAATCCAAGAAGGGGGAGAATGACTTCCTTCTGCGCAGTTTGTCCTGACGGAGTCAGCAGCTGAATTCCCCCCCCCCCAGCCCCTCTACCCTAAGGAGGGAAAGCTGGACCTGGGAGGGACAAATGGTTCACGGGGAAAAGGAATCCAAAGACAGAGCTAGAAATACCATCCTTTTATTTGAGGAAGGAGACACCAGATGGAGCCATGCTGGCCTTTCAGGCCTCTTCCCTGCTGCCCCCACCTGGCTCCCAAGAGGAGGAGGAGGAGGAGGATGGAGGCTGCTGCATCTGCTGATCTTCCAGGAGGCTGGTCGGAGGTGCCCGGGGAACCGAGCCCGCTGCCCGGCGGGGCCCACACCAGGTCAGCAGCCCCTTCTTCGCTCTTCCCGCAGAGTCTGCCCTGGTTTCCCGGGAATTGGGGGCCCCGAGCGGAGCCTGGCTCCCGCCTGAAGGGCCACGGGGCTGAAGGCAGCTCCCCCTCCTCCCAGGAAAGGTCCAGTCCTGCCCTGGACCCACCCGAGGCGCCCTTCTTCCCCAGGCCCGGAGGGAGGTCGAGGGAGAGAAGCGGATCTCCGCAGGGACAACGGCGGCGAAAAGAAAGCCCCCTCCCCGCCAGAGCCCGGCGCCAGCGCCGGGCCCACCCCAGAGAGGCCGCGGACGGCTCCGCCTCGCCCTCCCCTATTGCACAGTCTGCGGCGGCTCGCCGGCCCCCTCCCGGCCCTTCTTGCGCGGCGGCTTCTTGATGGGCGTTTTCCTGGGCGCGGGGGGCGGCTCGGGGCTGCCGCCCGCCGCGGCCTGCTTCTCCCCGCTCTTGGGCTCGGCGGCGTCGGGCCCCGGCAGCTTCTGCAGCGGGGCGCCGGTGGGCAGCAGGGGCTGGCCGGCCTTCTGCTTGGCCTTCTGCGGGGGCGCCGGCTTCTCCCGCTGGGCCGGGAGGGGGCTCATGCCGTTGGGCCGCGACCCCGCCTCGCCCCGCTGGAGGCTCTGGGTCTTTTCCTTCAGCTGCGCGGCCAGCAGCGTGGCGGCTTCGGCGGGGAGGCCGGGCGGCGCTTTGGGCTGCGCGGGGCTCCGGGGCGCCTCAGCCGGCCGCCTCTCCGCCGCCGGGGCCCCCGTCCTCTTGAGCGCGGAGTGCAGGGCGCCGTTCAGGTTCTCCGCGGGCTCCGGCCCGGTCCGGCTGCGCTGCCTGGCCTGAGCGGGGCCGGGCGGGCCCTCCGGGGGCGGCTTGGGGGCCCTCTCCTTGGCCCTCGCGGCCTCGCCGGGGCTCCTCTTGCGCTTGGAGGGGCCGGGCCGGCGCTCCGCTTGCAGCTCGGCGGCGGCCGGCAGGGAGTTGCTCTGCGCCGCGTTGTACTTGTGGTGGATCCAGGAGACTTTGGGCTTGGTGGCGGGGTCCGGCGGGGGCGGCTTGGCCCGCTCGGGGGACGGGGGCTTGGCCGGCCGGGGCTCCGCCGCCGGGGCCTCCTCCTCCTCCGCCCCCCGGGACTGCTTGGAGAGGCGCGCGATGCGGGCGTAGAGCGCGCCGCTGACCGAGCCGGAGCCGCAGGAGGAGCGCTCGCTGTCCGAGGACTTGAGCAGGGCCGCCTCGCCGCTCTCCGCCGGGCCCGGGGGGCTCTCCTTCAGGACGGCGGGCTCGCCCTTGCGCAGCGCCTGCGCGGCCTTCTCCGGGGGGCTGCTCGGGGCCGAGGCGCGCTCCTTGTGGTCGCCCTCTGCGGAGGGAAGGGAGGGAGAGCCGTCAGGGGAGCAGGGGGCTGAGGCCAAGTCAGCTGCAAAGAAGCAGGGAAAACTCTCTCTTTTCTCGAAAATCCACATTTCTTCACCCCCCCCCCTCTCTCACTCTCTCACACACACCACTTCGAGGGCTGGGTAAGCCTTGATCCACCCATCCCCAAAATTGCTCCCCTCCGAGCCTTTGGCTGTTTGTTTTTGACAAAGAACTAAAACTAAAACTAAAGCTGAGTCCTTTTGGTCACCACTCTGTGAACACGAGGCTGAGACTCTGGAAAGAGGGCAGAGAAGAGCAACCAGGATGATGAGGGGACTGGAGGCCAAAACATGCAATGACCGGGTGCAGGAACCGGGCCTGGCTGGTCTAGGGAAGAGAAGGACCAGGGGAGACAGGAGAGCATCTTCCAGTATTTGTGGGCCTGCCACACAGAGGAGGAGGGGGGTCAAGCTGTTTTCCAAAACACCAAAGCCCAGAAAAGGAATAATGGATAGAAACCGATCAAGGAGAGATTCAACATGGAAATAAGGAGATATTTTCTGACAGAACGATCGCCCCATGGAACAGAAGTTGCTTTCAGAAGTTGTGCAGTTTCATCACTGGAGGCTTTCCAGAAGAGACTCGGCTTCCATCTGTTAGAAATGGTGTAGGGTGTCCTGCTTTGGCAAGGGGGTTGGACTAGATTGACCTACAAGGTCCCTTCTGTTCTGTATAAAAATAGTAGAATCCAAATAACGCATTCTGATTTAGTTACAAATAACTAAAGGGGATAGGTTCAAAAGGAACCAATCCCCGAAGCTGCACAAAGGCGGCAAAACTTAAATAAGTGTCATTGGCTACAAGCCAGCAGACAGAATAGTATAAAAGGGCTGTCGCGGCTTGAGCCAATGTTCCGTTACTGTTTGCTGTTAACTAATAAAGAGTTACTTGTTGGAACCCGGTCTACCTCGCGTTTTTCCGGACGGAACACCTTCCAACTCTGTTAATCTGTTAATCTTTTCAGGAGGCATTGCGAAAGACCTATTGTCAGAATGCTGCAGCAGCAGAGAAAAGCCTTAGAAAATCCATTGCTAGCTTTCCTGGGAATTTCAGCTCCCTTCGAGGACAACCTCCTGAGAAACGAAATCTGAAAATTCTCCAGCAATCCTTGGAGGTTGCTCACCACTGGGCTTCCTCCTAGCCCTGGGAGAATTTTTCACACCAAGCGAGTGTGACAGAGCAACCTGCACAAAAGGAGGGATTTGTGTCCAACATGCTTTAAGTATTGTGTGTACAGAATACAGTCTCTGCTCAGGATTGGATTCTGTTTCATTTTACAACAAGGAAAAAGATGTTCCTTTTAGCTGTTACTTAATGACCCATGTTCAAATGATTGGCATATAGTTTAGGGTGAAGCTGTGGCCCAGGCAGAATTTAAAAATGTATGAGCAGGGCTGCTTCCTTTCTTTTAGCAGGGTGAAGTCCTTGGAAGCTGCAGTATCCCAGCAGGATAGAGGTAGAAGCTAGAATATGGGCACACCTGCGCAGTCAAAGGCCTGCCCCCCACCACCTTATATGTGTTGGGAATACGACACTCAGATTTTTCTGACTTTCCCCAGATGCAGCTGCACTGTCTCCAAATTTAGGGTTAGGGTGCAAAAAGCTGCAGACCACTTGGTTTCACCCTGGATTGTTGTGGAGGAACATGGGCCAGTCCTGGAGTCTGGGGAAGGCTCTGACAAGGGCTCTGCATCAGAGGCAGAGATGGGGCCAGGGCCGTCTGACAGTTATCAGCTGCCTTCGAAGTTAAGAGATCAGTGGGGCAGAAGAACAGCTGGAACCTGTTTCCAATGTGCGCATGCATAGAGCTGCCAGGAGAAGGGAACAGCTAAGGAACAAGGGTCAACTTGGGAGTAAAGGCTCAGGTGGACAGTGAATGGACCCTCCCAAAGGGAATAAAGAGGAGCAAAAGAGGACTGAGGTTTTGCAGGAGACAACTAGTTCAGCTCATTAGAGTGAACATCTTTTTCTGACTTCTTGCCAAGTAATTGCTGTTACATCATGGCATTTGGAAGATATCAGCCTGGCAACTCTCCAAGTCTGATCAAGGTCTGTCGTTATGAAATCTCTTGCAAGACTGTTTGTTGGGACTTTGTTGGAGAGGAGTTCCCTTTAATCTAAATAAAAGGGGCTTTATCGGGAGGAGGAGTCAGCTTCATGGTCTTGGGAAGCCTCAGTCAGAACATGGATATCACAAAGACTCACACACAACCTCATCCTTTCCTACCACCCAGGGATGCTTTTCGAGCCAATAGGTCCTGCGTCAAGGAAGCAGAAAGAAACTCCTTTTATTTGTATAGTGTGATGGTGAAAGGTTTCAGGACTTTGTTTTTTTAAAAAAAGATTGCTATGCAAAATTTGAGACAAAATTAAACAGTTTCAACTGAGTTCATGATGCTGAGCAGACTTTTACTGGTTTTTTTTTTTAAATCAAGATTAGCAAACTTTTTTTTCCCAATATTGAGTTTGAGTCAGCTACACATTTCCCTAAAGAGCACTCCTGGCAACAGCTGAAGGCATAATCCTTCTCTCAACTCTGGTGCCAAATTGGAGGCCGCTAGATTATGATTTTTTGGAAGGGAGTTTTTGTTGTTGTTGAGAAATATGTGTGGCTTTTTGTACCAAAAGCATTTGGGGAAGTTTGGAGTTTCTTCACTCACGGATATCATGCATATTTGCCTAATAGAGTAAACTCTGTTATTACATTAACTCGTTACTTGGAAGGACACAATAGGCCTTTGTTTTTTAAAAAAGTTAACCGAACGCTCCAGTCACATGACACCATAAGCCAGAAGACCAACAAGCCAACTACAAACTAACCAGGATTAGCATAGGAAATGGTGTATTGGTGGGGACAGTCCATTTCGAGAGGAACCCAGCAGCTCTTAAAGCCGAGGGAGCAGCTGGCTGTCATGCCAGGATCCGAAAGTGAGTTTGAAGGGGTGTGTGTATTTGTATTTGTGTGTCTTTTGTAAGCTGGCTGGAAACCAGGGAAGGGAAGACACCCCTGAGGCAAGGAGTTGCGACAGCAAGCTGGGGCAGGGGTGCGATTCAACCGGTGTAACAACCGGATCGGTCAGCACGCGCTTTGCATGTGCGCAGAGCGTTTGCTACTGACCTTCTCCAGCAATCCCTGTGTGTTAAACAGCTGACATGCGGTAGGTGAGCCCAACAGCTGATTGTCAGAGCAAACTGAACTGGTTTACTCCCAGCTGATCCTCGGAACTACCGGTTCACTCGAACGAGGCTGAACTGGTAGAATCCCATCCCTGAGCTGGGGTCAACTGGAGCAAGGGTCTCCAACCTTTGTGGACGGTTGTGGACATCAACTCTCAGAGTTGCTGGCTGAAGAACTCTGGAAGTTGATGTCCACAAGTCTTAAAGTTGCCAAGGTTGGAGACCCCTGAACTAGAGAGTGAGGGAAGCAGAGTTGGAGAGGGAAAATTTCTTCCCACAGAGAGGGGACTCTTTGCCTGGTCACGCGTAGCCCCCCAACATGTGCCTAGGGGTTTCGTCTTGTGTGAAGCGAGCCTCACTGACTGCAGGAGTTAATTTCCACTGGTAGGAACATCTTCTGTCTGTTAATTATGTTGTTTCTTTTTCTCTCAAAGTCAGGCATGTGTGGCCCAAGAATTCTTGAAGCATTACAGGCTCCTTTGTGAAAAGCCTGTTATTTGCTACAAAAGGGTTGCGGTGGAGCTGGGATTGAGTCAAATTCCTCGGCTCCATAGTGGTTGCCAAAATAACAGGACAGGAGAGGAGAAATTAGGAGCTCAGATCCTATGAGAAGCTCTGACTGAGGGCTGGCCATCCAAAGGTAGAATTATTGTGGCCCACCAGTGGCCAGCAGAGCTGGCGGCAGACTCGGATAGTGAGGAGGTTGGGGAGGAACATGGGCCAGTCCTGGAGTTTGGGGAAGGCTGCTCTGTGTCGGAGGCAGAGATGGGGCCAGGGCCATCCGACAGTTATCAGCTGACTTTGGAGTCGGAGATCAGTGGGGCAGAAGAACAGCTGGAGCCTGTTCCCAATGTGCGCATGTGCAGAGCTGCCAGAAGAAGGGAACAGTTAAGGAACAAGGGCTGATTTGGGAGTAAGGGCTTTGGTGGATGGTGAATGGCCCCTCCCATAGGGAATAAAGAGGAGTGAAAGGGGAGTGGGGTTTCCAGGAGACAATTAGTTCATTTAATTAGGGCGAAGTTTTGTTTGAGATTCCTTGCCAAGTGTTTCCTTGTACAGTGTTGTGCTTGGAAGCTATCGGCCTGGCAGCTCTCCAAGCCTGATAAGGTCTGTGGCTGTAAATCACTCTTGAAAGATTGTTTGCTGGGACCTTGCTGGATGTGAATGACAGGAATTCACATTAGCCTATTAAAAAGGGGTTTTGTCCGGACGAGGAGTCTGCTTCGGGATTTCGTGAAGTTGGAACAAGAATGGGGACTCCGGCCCACTTTGGTGTCACCGCAGGTTCACCCCTTTTAATTCCAGAGAATTCCAGCATGCTTATCAGCATCCTAGTCCTCAGTTTTGCAAAGGAAAAACCTCCTGGAGAGGCTTTAACAGCCAAAGTGAGAGGCAAGGACGATATCCACATCATCATCAGGTATATGAGAAAGTTCACACTTATGTTGCAGAACCCCCCCACGGTCATGGCATCAACGCTCAGATTCATGACTTTGGCAGTGTCCTGGGATCACACATATGATCCCCTTTTATGACCTTTGGACCGGCAAAGTCCATGGGGAATCCGGATTCACTTAACAACGGTGTGACTAATCTGACAATGGCAGTGATTCACTTAACAACAGTGGCAAGAAAAGTTGTAAATGGGGCAAAACTCACTTCACAAATGTCGCTTTAGCAACAGAAACTTGGGGTCGTAAGTCAAAGACCAGCTGGACAAAAATGACAGGCTGATGCTTTGTTGTTCCTTTTATCCCTGATTTCTCAAGAGTGATACATTATTCAAGAAATAGGTTTTGATGGAAGTCTCAATCCAGCCCTTTGCAATTCTGAGGTTCGAGGGACGTTTTGCCACATCAAAATCTTGAATTCAGGATGCTTCGCCCACCCCACCCGTTCTCCAAAGCTGGGCTTCCCAAACTTGGCAACCTTAAGACTTGTGGACTTCAATCCCCAAAATTCCTCAGCAAGTCATGCTGACTGGGGAATTCTGGGAGTTGAAGTCCACAAGCCTCGAAGTTGCCAAGGTTGGAGACCCCTACTCTAAAGGGCTAATTCTGAAAGGGGGGGGCTCTTGTGAGCTGGGAATTATAGCATACTGAAACCCAGTTTCCCTTGCAGGGAAACCACAGATATTTTCCTCTCCCAAGATGAGCAACGCACAGCCAATCTGATTGGCAGGATCCTTGCCGAAATTGACAGCGGTCTTCTCCAATGCCTGATGGATGAGACTAGAGGCCTTCAGGAGGAGCCGAGTCATGGGAGTTGCTTTGCACCTGGACCTTCCTTGTTTTTTCCCTTTGGTTTACAGATTTACAGATTAACAGCATTGGAAGGGACCTTGTAGGTCATCCAGTCCAACCCTCCACCCAAGCAGGAGACCCAACACCATTTCTGACAGAGAGCAGTCCAGGCTCTTCTTGAAAGCCTCCAGTGATGAAGCTCCTACAACTTCTGTTACTTGGGTTGATTGTTCTCACTGTCAGAAAGTTTCTCCTTTGTTGAATCTCTCCCTGATCAGTTTCCATCTATTATTCCTTGTCTGGCCTTCGGGTGCTTTGGAAAATAGCTTGACTCCTTCCTCCTCTCTGTGGCAGCCCCTCACATATTGGAAGATTGCTATCATGTCTCCCCTTGGTCCTTCTCTTTCCTAGACCTAGCGATGACCAGTTCCTGAAACTGTTCTTTGTATGTTTTAGCCTCCCCTAATCACCTGATTGTTCTTCTCTGCACTCTTTCTAAAATCTCAACATCTTTTTGATAGTGTGGTAATCAAAATTGGATGCAGGATTCTAGGTGTGGCCTTACTAAGGCTTTATAGAGTGGTATTAGTACCTCCCCTGATCTTGATTGTATCCCTGAGTTATTCTGAGTTTGATTTTTTTAAAGGTATTGAAAAATATGGCTTGAAGCTCAACACCTCAAAAACCAAGATGAGCAAACAACCTGTTTAATTTACCCACTGAAATAAAGATAAGGAAGATCAAACAGCATTCTTCCAAATGAAATAGCTCTTCTGCAGTCACGACCTAAGCCTAAAAATGAAAATCAGGCTTGTCAAATGCTCCATCTTTTCTATCCTGCTCTACGGAAGGGAGAGTTGGTCTCTGACAGAAAGCCACTTGAAGAGATGAGAAGTATTTGAAATGTGGATTTACAGGAGGCTGTTACGTATAAGTTGGGTTGACAAAATCAGGAACGAGGAGATGATAAGCTGCCTGGGAAAGCCAAGGGGAATCATCAAGACCATTAAAAAGCTAAAGTTAAGACTATTTCGGAGATGTGATGCAACACCCAGAAAAATATGGCATCCTTCACTTAATCCTCCAGGGAAAAATGGATGGCAAATGAGGCCCAGACAGAAGAAGAACATCAGGGCTTCAAAATCTAAAGGGCTTGGTTTGGACAAAACTCAGCAGCCCTTTTTCATGCAGCTGTTGATAAAAATAGGATTGCCAACACAATTGCCAATGTCTGATGACGGGTAGGGCACAAGAAGAAGAAGAAAGGTATTTTGACTGCATTTGGGGCATTATTAGACAGCAGTGGCCCAACCTTGGCATTTTGTTCCCAGCATCGTGTATGTTTGTGTGTGTGTGTGTATGTGTATGTGTGTGTGTACACTCTAACAGACTTTTTCATTATCCCAACTTTTCCTAATAACCAGCCAAGGAAACGATACCCTTTTTGGACTAATTTTGGCTCTTGGTAGCCACCGGCTCTCCCTTTCGGTGGCCAGATCTGAGCTCTCTCAAGGAATGCCTTGCATGATCGGAGTCTGGCCTGTGCCAGGAGTATCACTGACCTTCGTGGGGCACGCAGTAGACGGGTCCTTCGTCCGTGGTGTCGAAGGAAGAGAAGGAGCCCCTGGATGACCAAGAGGGTGATGGCTGATCGACCACAGAAGGAGGTTCAATGAAGCTGCAGTTCAGGGTGTTCTCCAAGTCATGATGAGCCACTGCAAGGCGCAAAGAGGGAGGAGAAGGGAGGTCCAATTAATCAGTCAACCAACCAATCAATCAATCAATTGGTATAGAGCTGGGATGACATGATAGTTGTCTTATTTCAAAGCTGCTTTTTCAAGAGGCAGCTGGACCTGCTGGTTTTCTTTGAAGACATTGGACAGAGAGGACCGCTGGCTTGAAGGAAGGGTCAAAGAGGCATCAAAACTGAACAGCCTTCTCTCAACAGAGGGGAAGTCAACTCAAAATATTTCTATGGTCTTTTTAGAGTTGCCAACAGAAAAAAGAGGGGGGAAAGGGGTTTGAAAGAGCAGTGTGACAGCTTGGAAATTACAAGTGCATTCCATAAATGTTTTCAAAGTCACTAGGTGACTGAAGTTTCTGCTGTGCAAAATTCTAACTGGAGAGCATGATTGATGACTCTGGGCTATGGATGTGTCCCATTGGAGGATATGAATTACGATACATCCAGGGGGTGGAGGGAAAACCAGGGTCAAGGGTGACAATGAATGATGTGCCTCAGAGTTGGCTGCACCCAGACAGGGCCAGACATGCTAACTCCCAATAAATCCTTTTTAAGTTTTGGAAGTTTGGCTTGAGACTCATGATTTAATTGGGGTGAAGTGCCAGAATCCTGGCAGCGGGAGAGATAGGACATCATCTATCTCCAATCTACAATACAGTCCTTTCAACAGGACCAAGAAGGCTTTGCACCACTCAGGTCACCCTGTGAGGACACAGATAAACCTCAAGGTGACTTTAACGATGGAAAGGATGCAAATGACCAGCTGTCTGCAAGGAGTGTAAATCCTTCTATTCCTCACCCTCCAGTCAGAGTTGAAGAAGCTTCTTGGATGAGAAGTGAAACATCCTCAAATAAAAAACAAGAAAGTCCAGCTGCCTCCTGAAAAAGCACCTTTGAGACAACCTGGATTATAGGGAATCTCTACAGACTTTTAGCCATACAATTTGGGATGAACCCCCTTCGAATGATGTGGGAGGAGGAATGGATTTCCAGAGGAAAAATTGCAGACTATATGAACCATTTGCACCACTTAGGTGACCCTGAGGACACTGATAAACCTCCAAGTGGCCTCAACAACCCTCCAAAAGCATGCAAATGACCAGCTGTCTGCAAGGAATATCAATCCTTCCATTCTCCATCATCCAATCAGAGCTATAGAAGTTTCTTGGATGAGAAGCAAAATGTCTTCAAAGAAAATCCAGAAAATTCAGTTGCCTCCTGAAAAAAAAAGCACCTTTGGGACAACAATGACCTGGAGGACTGAGAATCTCCATAGACATATGGTTGTCTTATTTATCTATCTATCTATCTATCTATCTATCTATCTATCTATCTATCTATCTATCTATCTATCTATCTATCTATCTATCTATCTATAATTTAAATTTAAATAAAATTATTTAACATTTATGCAATTAAAAACAAACAAATAAACACACACACATACATACATGTATACATTCTACAACATATTGAGCAATGGTTACATTTGTATTTTTCAATCATTGATGTATTCTATCTTGTTACAATAACTTCATCCTTTTAATGTTTTTAATTCTTTATAAGCTTTACAATTAGTTGCACATCTCCTCATTTTCAATAACTTGTCCAATTATCAGATGTTACCTTTTCTTTAACTAATCATACCAGATATTCCATATTTTGTAATAGTCACTAGACAGATAGTTGTCTTAGTTGGCAAGGAAAGATCCAACCTAGAACTGAGGAGAAATTTCCTGACACTGAGAACAATTCACCAGTGGAATGGTTCACCTCCAGAAGTTGTGGGTACTCCAACTCTGGAGGTTGTTAAAAAGAGACTGGACAATCAAGAATAAATCCAAAAGATGTTGGAAATGTCATCAGACACCTGGCTCATATTACCATATGTGGTGGACTTGTGCAGATGCAAAAAAAATTGGACTAAAATCCACACGTGGCTGGAAAAAATGACTAAAAAACATATAGATTTAAAACCAGAGATATTTTTGGGGGGAATTCTACCTGATACATATAGCAAAGATTTAAAATATTTGATTGTAAATGTATTAACAGCAGCTAGGATTGTATTTGCTAAAAATTGGAAAAATGAGGAAATACCATTNACTGGAATGTTCTGAAATGAGTAGATTGACATTTGAAATTAGAGAACAAGAGGATAAACAATTTTACAAAATTTGGGTCCTTTTCTATTAATGACTAGATAACAAAATATAGTAATAGAATATGTAGAATTATAGAAAATAATGAATATATAAAGATGTATTTTTTATTGTTATTATTACTATATATATAAAATGTTATTAAGATAGATTTGGAAGGACTATATGAATTGTTATAAAATAAACTATAGTTATCTCACAAAGTATGAATGAATAAAATTATAGTCAAATGATTAATAATACTAGGATATTCAATTTTTGATAATATGAGTTGTTATGTAATGTAACTGTATTTGAGACTATGAAATTAATGCATAAAAAATTTGTAAACTAACCAACACACTGTTTGTATACTTATGGAAGAAAGCGGGATGTTTTTATGTTTGTTTTTGTTTGTCCATAAAAATCAGTAAAACTTTTTAAAAAATTACATAATTATTTGTTGGAATATAAGATGGAAGAGGAAAGAGTTAAAGAAACCATGATTGCTTGGGCGAAAAATTTTGGCTACATGATAGAATTGGAGAAATGGGAAAAAATGTGGGAAAAGAATTATAAATTGATGATGTTGGCATCATATGGAGAAAATTTGTACAAAATGTTCTACAGATGGCACCTACCACCTGCTAGATTAGCAAAAATGTTCCCAGACAGATCAGCTTGAGTGTTGGAAATGTGAACTAAAGCAAGGAACGTATTATCATGTGTGGTGGACATGCCCTGTAGCGAGAAAATATTGGATAAGGACAAAAAAATGGTAGAAGAAATAATTAAACAGCAAATTGAAGACTGGATACTTTTCTATTAGCCATAATAACAGGAAAATATGATAAGAAAACAGAGTATCTAATGCTACATTTATTAATGGCAGCAAGAATAACTTACGCAAAGAATTGGAAAAATAATAGTATGCTACCAGAGCAAAATGTGATATGAAAAATAGTGGAGTTTGCCAATATGGATATGTTGACCATGGAGCCAAAGAAAAGAAAGGAAATGGATTATTATATGAGGTGGAATGTGCTGTATGATTGTCTAAATAATAGATATAGAGTTGAATAGAGAAGACGACAGTAAGATAATAAGGTAAAAGTTATAGTGGACAAAGATAGATTAAGCAATATAGCAGAGGTGGTATTCAGCAGGTTCTGACCAGTTCTGGAGAACCGACAGCGGAAATTTTGAGTAGTTCACAGAACCGGCAAATCCCACCTCTGACTGGAGATTTTACAGTATCCTTCCCCTGCCCTGCCCACCAAGCCACACCCAGAGCTGATAGTAAAAATGTTTGAATCCCACCACTGCAATATTGACAAGATTTATGTAAAAGTATATATACAGTATAGATAGTTAAGATTTATGTAAAAGTATGTATACTGTCACAAAAGCATTGTAATGAATGGAAATCATGTTGTATAAAAGAAAAAATGTTTAATAAAAATTATTTAATTAAAAAAAAAAAGAATTACTGTGCCGCTGAGTGGAATTGTTTACACCCAGTCAAGGCCAACCATCCTAGAACTCTGGATGGACAAAATACCTGAAGGTGAGCTTCACATGACATTGTGCGGGATGTGGATTGGACTTTCAGCCTGCGACCTTGGAGGGAGGGATTTGGGGAAACTTTCAACCTGTAACTTTCATGCCTTTGAAATCAGATCTTGCCTTGCCTTCACCGCTGTCATTTCAAACTCAGTAAAAATATGTCTTCTCTAATTCAATGGATTCGGGGGGTTTATTTCCTGGCTTTTGAACAGAGGCAGGCCTGACAGGCAGTAGGGAGAAAGCAGAACTGCTAAATTCATTCTTTGTATCAGCCTTTCTTAAGAGTTTGCAGTGTAAATTCACGTCTAGAAAACACACAGACTGATTCAGCAGGATCATTAACTTCTTTATAAGCATATTAATATGAATAAAGTTTACAATACCATTTGTAGATTCTTTCAACATAACATAAGCAAGAACACCAGCAGCTCAGAGGGCTCAGAACAGATATCAGTTTCAGCAAGCAAGCAAGTTTCACTTTCAATTCTCAGCAAAGCAACAGCAAAGCAGTTCTTGTGCAGAGATCATAATACAGGGAAGTGAATCCACGTCCTGACCCATGACGTGTTTTTCTCAGCCTGATTGTTAGTCCAAAATCTTGGCCTTGCTAAAACGACCCATAAATTGTTGAAGGTCTTCAGCAGAGTGAGCAGTAATGGCAGCATCATCAGCAAAGAGAAAATCCCGCAAGCATTTCATCTGGACTTTGGTCTTTGCTCTCAATCTCAAGAGATTAAAGAGTTTTCCGTCTGATCTGGTCCAGAGATACGTACCCTCTGTTGCAGTTCCAAAAGCATGTTTTAGCATGATAGCCAAAAAGATCCCAAATAAAGTTGGCGTGAGGACACAGCCCTGCTTCACTCAACTTCGTATGTCAAAGGAATCTGATGTTAAACCATCAAAAACTACCGTGCCCTTCATTTTCTCATGAAAGGACCTAATGATGTTGAGAAGCTGAGGTGGACATCCAATCTTGGGGGGGATTTTATAAAGGCCACTCCTACTAACCAAGTCAAAAGCCTTTGTAAGATCTATGAAGGCTACAAAAAGTGTCTGTCTTTGTTCCCTACACTTCTACTGCAACTGTCTTAGGGAAAATACCTGTTGGCTCAGAATCCGCACTGTGATTCTGGATAGACTCTGCAAGCACCTGGAGCCTCTTTAGTATGACATGGGCAAGCAGCTTCCTTACAATACTAAGAAGAGAGATGCAGCAGTAGTTGTTACAATCACCCCTGTCACCTTTGTTCTTATACAGTGTGATGATATTTGCATCCTTCATGTCCTGCAGTACTCCACCTTCCCTACAACAAAGACAGAAGATTTCATGCAGTTCAGTGTGGATGATCTCTCTGCAGCACTTCAGAACTTCAGCAGGAATGTTATCTTTCTCAGGTGCCTTGCCAGAGGCAAGGGAATCCAGGCCCCCATTTAGATCTTCTCGAGTTCATTCACTGTCAAGCTCCTCCAAGACAGTCAAGTACTCAATGATATTTAATGCTTCTTCAGTTACAACATTTCTGTGGAATATAACTCAGAGTAGTGCTGCACCCAGCATACCATCTGCTGTGCTCAGTCCTGGATGATCTCACTTGTAGCCAACTTCGGGGGGCAGTTTTCTTCTGTATTGGACCTAAGGTCTGCTTGATGCCATCATACATCCCCTTGATGTTGCCTGTGTCAACTCGATCCCAGAGCAAAGCTGCAGCCAGTAACTGTTAGCACATCTTCTGGTGGTTTTGGGGGCTTTATTACGAGCAGCTTGCAGAACCTATAGGATATGCTCACTGGAACAGGCTTTGTATGCAATTAAAGCTCCCCTCTTTTCCTTGATAGCTGGCATCACTTCCTCCAAGTGGGCTTCAAACCAATCTGCTGTCTTTCTGGTCTCCATACCAAATACTAACAAGGCAGTGTTATAAACAGCATTCTTGAAATGTTCCCTTCGTTCATATGCATTTGTTTCAGCCGGGCCTAGGACAGTTTCCTTGAGTGCTTGAGCAAGTTCCTCCACTCTGTCCTGATTGTGGGTCTTGCTGATGTCAATTCATGGTCTTCCTTCCTTCTTCAAGTAATGCAATTCCTTTGTTTGCTGCTGCACACCAAGGAGTGGCCTATATCACAATCAGCGCCCTGATAGCTGCATAATTCTGGGAAGGCTGGGGTGCCTGGTGAGAATCAAGCTGAGCTGGTGTCAATGCTTCAATCTCAGCTGTCTCCAGGAAACTCTGTGTTGAGGCTTTGTACGAAAAAATGTATTGCTAACGCAAAAACCATAGTAGCAGCAAAACTCCAACAGGCATTGGCCAATTTCGTTCATCATCCCAACAACAAACTGACCTAAACAAGTGGGCCAAGAACTATGGTCAGCTCCAACTCTGGCATTAAAATTGCCAAGGATAAACAATGGTTCTTTCTCAGGGATTTTCTTAATAGTGGCATCCAGATAATCATAGAATTCATCTTTAGATTCTGCTGGAGATGATAATGTTGGTGCATATGCACTAATAAGATTAACCAGCCCTGCTGATGAATGGAGCTGCATTCTTTTACTTCCTGCAACAGGTGGAATAATGAACCCTAATAGGGTGTTTCTGACCATAAAGCCAATCCCATATTCTCTAGTCTCATTTGATGGTTTCCCTGCCAGAAGAACAAGAAGTTTCTCTCCTAAACAGATCCCAAGTCTGACAGTCTTGTCTCTTGAAGAGCGACAATGTCCATCTGCAGTCTGCTCAGCTCCATGTCAATGACAGCTTTCTTACGTGCCTCATCTATTTCCTGCAGATCATCAGAAAGGGCTTACCTTCTTGGTAAGCTAGAAAAATGTGGAATAGATAACATCACCACCAGATGGATTTGTAGCTGGCTGACAAACTGTTCTCAATGAGTGGTACTACATCCATATGGTACTACATCCACATGGAGAGAAGTAAATAGGATACCACAAGACTCCATCTTAGGCCCAGTACTCTTTAATATCTTCATAAATGACTTAGATGAGAGAATAGAAGGGGAACTCATTAATTTGCAGATGACAGTATGCTGGTAGGAATAGCCAACAACCCAGAAGATAAGCTCAGTAGCCAAAAAGATCAAATTTTAACCATGGGCCCTATCCAACAAAATGAATTTCAATGTGGAGAAAAGCAAATTTTTACATTTAGGCAGGAAAAATCAAAGTTATAACTACAGATTAGGTGTGACCTGGCTCAGAAACAGAAACTGTGAGAGGGACATTGGAGTCCTCATGGATGATCACTGGGATATGATCCAGCAGTGCGCATCAGCAGTCAAAAAAGCTAACACAATCCTGGGTTGAATAAACAGAGGCATAGACTCAAGAACATGTGACGTATTAGTACCACTTTATAAAACCGTAGTAAGACCACATCTGGAATACTACAACCAATTTTGGTCACTATACTACAAAAAAGATGTTAAGATTTTGGAAAAAGTTTAGAAAAAAGCAACTATGGTGTTCAAAAGCCTGGAGACTAAAACATATGAAGAACAGCTGCAGAATTTGGGTAGGACTAGTCTAAAGAAAAGAATAATTAGAGGTGATATGATAGCAGTATTCTAGTACATGAGGGGCTTCTACAAAGAAGAGGGGGTCACATTATTCTACAAAGCACCAGAGGGCAGGACAAGAAACAATGGTTGGAAACTAATCAAAGAGAGAAGCAACCTGGAATTATGGAGAAACCTCCTAACAGTGAGGACAAATGACCAAATTAGAATAATAGGCTACGGGGGCTTCCTTCCCATTCGGTAGTTGATGGCTGAGTACTGCCCAGATGCCGTATGGAGACATGTTGCAAGTGAGCTGTAGGAGCAAGGACTCACTATATTGCATCAGTAATGTGTCAGATGTCTTTTATTTTGGAAAATGTGGCATCCTCGGGGGTTCCTCACTTCCTGGGTGTATTCTTATCCAACAGTCTATGGAGTGGCTCCGCTAAGGTCGCCTTCTGTGATAAGAGTATGTTATAGAAATTTAATAAGCCCAAGAATGCTTGGAATTCACTTTTATTATGTGGGTTGGGGGCTTCCATAATTGCTTTCAGCTTGCTGTTTGTGGGTCAGATACCTGACCCATCGATTTTGAATCCCAAGAATTCTACGCTCAGTACAGCAATGTAGCATTTGTCCCTTTCTAACTTGAGCCCCGCTTCTTGGAATCTTTCTAATACTGTTCAAACCCTTTCCATTAATTGGAGCTTGTCTTTGGCCAAGACTATTATGTCGTCGAAGTAAGGAACTTCTCCTGGCAGACCTTGTACAAGCCTTTCCATAATGCTCTGGAAAAGGCCAGGGGCTATGCTAACCCCAAATTGCAGCCAGTTGCACTTGAATGTGTCCTTGTGTGTTCCTATCGTTTGGGCTTTGGCGGTTGCTGTGTCCACAGGCAATTGTTGATATGCCTGTGCTAGGTCCAACTTAGCAAAAATCTTGCCCCAGTCCAACGAATGTAGTAGATGCTGGACTACTGGTACCAGATAAGCGCTCTGTTGTCGCCTGAGGTTCAGGGTACTCTTGTAGTCTCCACAGATTCTGACTGACCCATTGGGCTTTACAAGGGTCACTATAGGGGTCTCCCACTTTGCGTGGTCTACTGACGCAAGGATGCCTTGAGCTACCAGCTTAATTGCTCTTCAACCTTGGGTTACAGAGCAAAAGGAACTCTCCGGGACTTCAGTCTGACAGGCTATGTTGAGTTTTAGGTTAAAACGTATTGGGGGCCCCTTGTACTTGCCCAGTTCACTGCTGAAAACACCCCAGAATTCCCTCTCCAAGACATCTAGATCATCTCCAGCACTTTCTCTGGTCATCGCTGTTGCGTGGATGCCAGTGAGGCTGATTTGCAGCGGCACAAACCATTCTCCCTAGAAGGATGGGCAGATCTCGGTCCACAATGGTCAGTAGGGATCCCTGGAAATGTCTGTATTCCACGTGGCAGATTTTCTTTCCCAGGAAAGACTAGCCTTGGTAGTCTTTTAATATTATTCACTGTGGTTGGAGCTCGCTTTGGTGGATGTCAGGGTTGATCTTCTGGAGAGCCGTCCAGGATATCATTGATATATAAGACCCTGAGTCCACTTCCATCATCCATAGGGTTCCATCAATTCTCACTTCAGTGAGGAACCTGTTGGATTCCACAGTGTCTGTGTGTGCCACATGGGCATGAGTGTAGTCGGTTTCTTTTTCCCAGCCACCATCTTGTTTTTTGAATTTCATACCAAATGTCTTCCGACCTTTGTATTGTCTGTTCAGGGAGTATATTCTGTGGCTCAGTTTGTCCACTGGTTGGCTGGCTCTGCAGGCTTCCGCAATGTGGCCTTTCCTCTCACATCATCTTCAGATTGCCTCCTTAAAACAGCATGTGGACTGAGGATGATTCCCTCTGCAGCTTCCACAAGGCTTGGTTCCCTTGGCTGTTTTGGGTTTGCTGGTTTTTACCCAGTGGACATCTTCCTACTCACTGTCGTTGCTTTTGGAGCCGGATGGACTGCAACCCTCGCGGCTTGGGTGGTGTGGACCTTGCTGCTGCCCTTGACTCAGGCTGCAGAAGAGTCAGAGACTTCTGCTTCTTTCAGAGCCTCCTTGAATATGACATCCTCTCTTGTGAACAGTCTCTTCTGCAGGGTTAAATCCTTAAGGCCGAGGACTAGCCGATCCCGGATCATTTCCTCGGCGTTTGAGAACCTGCAGTTCTTTGAAAGTTTCTCAGCGCAACCAAAAAATCACTTATACTTTCCCTTTATTTTTGTCTCTGGAGATAGTTGTTCCAGTTTGTCAGATATGATGGGGTAGGGTTGAAATATCCCTTCAATGCTCATTGCAGTTCATCCCAGGAGACGTTCTCTAAGTCATCTGCAATGAGGGCTTCAGTTAGTTCATAAAGTTCCAA
Source organism: Laticauda laticaudata (assembly GCA_004320025.1). Classification (NCBI taxonomy): domain Eukaryota; kingdom Metazoa; phylum Chordata; class Lepidosauria; order Squamata; family Elapidae; genus Laticauda; species Laticauda laticaudata. The sequence continues at coordinate 19,791 of BHFT01018565.1, read as the reverse complement.
ATTGCAATAGGTCAAGAAGTAAGCCTTCTTCTTCACATTGGATTCTGCCTGCATCCTGTTCACCACTAGATTTAGATTGAATCTTCCCATGTACGAGGACCACTTCTCTTTAGATGGCTTGAATGGGATTTATAGGAGTCTGTGGGCTATGTTGTTTCGCTGTCAGTCTGAATGGTCAAGTTCACGAATCAGCTGGAAAATGGCCACAATGCCCCACAAGGTTCTTTGTCTTCCTCAGGATTTCATCCTCATTGCAAGTGTTAAATCGGTGCAAACGAGGAAGGAGCAGGACACAGGAATTCGAGAAATTCTTTATTTATAACCAGAATCAAAAAGTGAACAAAAACAGCCAGCGCTGGCTTTTATAGCCGGTGCTGTCCAACACTTCAGCCACTGACTGTCTTCAGTCTTCCTGCCAGTGGCTGAACCAATAAGTGGAGCCTTACATCAGACTCCAACTTTGCATATAACGTAGGCCCATGTAAATGTAGCGTCATGCATATTTAACAATCTCCCTCTCCCATCCCTTTCTGTCTCTCATCTTTCCCTTTTTCTCTCTCTCTCTCCCTTTCCCTCTCTCTCATCTTTTTCTCTCTATCTCCCTCTCACCCTTTTCTCCCTCTTTCACTGTCTCCCTCTTTCTTTCTCTCCCTCCCACTCTTCTCCTCCACTTCCCAATCCACAAACCCAGGGATTAACTAAGGAAATTTGACCACATTCTCTCTGGAAAGATACAAAATTTGACCATTCTGGAAAGATACAAAAATAAACATTGTGTTGCAAAAGAAGTGACTGTCAGGCTGAAGATCACCGCATGCACTTCAGAAAAGATCATCCCAAGCAGCAGCACACTCACACTGGCATGCACACACATATCCTGCAACTCAGTCCAAAGAGGCTGGAAAATATAGTCCCTGGGAGCCCCCTAGGATACTCACCCCAGTGAGAGCTGTTTCTGCTTGCTTTTCCTGTGCCTTCCCTGGGCAGTGATGGCTGGGACTGTAGGGGGGAGGCAGAAAAGATGTCAGGGCTGCTCCCCCCCACTCAGCAAGCCAGGCCTGGAGGAGCATGGAGAGTTGCAGGAGAATGCCAGAGGGTCAGGAAATACACCCCGATGTCTCCAATGTCCAATTCACCAATGGGGGCACTTCTGCCAGGCCATCTCCCCCTCCTGCTGGTTTGTTATGCTCGGTGCTTGGTAGGGGAGAGGATCCTTCTTCACGCTGCTCCCTTCTTTTTCTTGGCCCCACCAACAATGGATGAAGGCCCCACCCTGCAAGATCCAGCCCCACCATTCTCTTCCAGCCTTCTTTGCTGGTGGCAACAGCAAAAATACCGCAATGAAGGCAGAATGCTACTGCCATGCAAAGGCAAGTGCAGGGGCATTTCACACCTGCGTTAAGGCTCTGGCCTTGCCACTGCCGCAACAGGGAGCCGCAGCAGAGGGCCCAAAGAACCGCATGTGGCTTCAGAGCTGCAGGTTGCCAACCCCCAGTCTAGACAGTCACTTATCTGAAATGGTATAGGTTCTCTTACTTGAACAGGGGGCTGGACTAGAAGATCTCCAAGGTCAATTCCAGCTCATTCATTATTTTCTATTCTAAATATATAAAGCTCATAATGACAACTAAAGATCAAGGCAAGATTTTTAAGAGCTGATTTCAATAAATTAGGAGAGCTTGGGAAGGATTCCATGGATGTGGATCCTCAAAGGGAAAACAACTCAAGAAGCTTGGTCCCAAGGACTCATTTCTGGCAGAGTTTGAGGGAGAGAAAGCGTGCAGCCAAAAGCAGAAGAAGCGGAAAGAAGTAGCCTGCTGCATGGGGCGAATGGGGCAAGTTCCCCTCTCCGCCCTTTTCCCCTTCCCCTCACTACCTTGTGTTCGCAATGCAAGCAACACAAGCCTTGTGTTCCCATGGGCCATGTGTGCAGTGCAGCCTTGTGTTGCCACACAGCCTGGATTAATTGCTTTGGGTGTGACACTTCTCTGCGGACCACCAAAATTTTCTTGTGGACCATCACTGGTCCCTGGCCCACTGGTTGGTGACCATTGGCTTAAACGATGACTGTGTTGCCCATGGAACCAAGTCCTCCTGCACGGCTGGTATGTCTTGGCTGAGAAAGCTGAATTGACCAAACTCAAAACCAGTACCGTGCAAACCACTCCTGGAAGAGATCCCTGCTGGAAAGGAAAAGGGAGGGAACCCAAGCCTTGCTCTGCCCTGCTACACTCAACCACCTGCTTCAATTACAGGAAGGAAGTCTACTACGCAACCAAGTGCTGTGTGAATGCCCACCTGGAAAGGAGAGAAGCAGGTCAGAGAAATCCTCAAAGCCACCACCGTGTTCCAGAGACACCGTCCTAAAAACCCATGTGCTTGTTGAGTTCTTGCTAGAATTAATTACAGTGTGAGGAACTCTGACCCCTGTGGTGGAGGAACTCGATCAGTCTGAGATCAACTACAAAGTCCCTTTGGTAAATGTAGTTGTCGAACCTCTTACAATCCCTATAGAACTGTTAATTTCATTGACAGGAAGAAAAATGAGACTTAAGGCATTGCTGGATTTGGGCTGCACGAGAAGCCTAATAAGCCCGACTTTGGATGGGGAACTGGGCATTCAAATAAAGTCACCAAAAACTCCAGTCTCATTCTGCCAATCTGATGGGTCCATTGCGCCCCAGCCACATTTGCCACTGAACCACTCAAATTAATGATGGCAAATCACTCTGAAACCATTGCTTTCATTGTGACACCACGGATGGACTGGTCCCTAGTTCTGGGGCTGACCTGGTTAAAGAAGTGGAACCCAAGGGTGGACTTGAGGGAGGGAGCCCTCTAACTCCCTAATAATGAATTAATCTGGAGGAACCCTCCCAGACTGGAATACCGTAGAGTGAGGAAGTAACTGCAATTGCAGCGAATGGATCCCTACTGGGTGTTCCCAGGAAACTTGGTGGATGTTTTCAGCAAAGCGGCCTCAGATGAACTCCCCCCCCCCATAGGTCTACAAACTGTGCCATTGAGATTTTACCAGGGGCCAAACTACCTAAGCCAAAACTTTCGCTATGACTGCATGAACTGCATGAACTATGGCAATTTATAGCCAAAAACCTCATCGAACCAGCAAGACCCAAGACCCAGCCCTGTTCCGGGAGGATTGCTTATTACGCTGTGTGGATTATAGAAATGGAAACGCTATTTGCAAGGAAAATCTCTATCCTCTACCCCTAATGAAGGACATATTGGCCCATGTGGCAAAGGGGAGATTTTTTTCCAAACTAGACTTAAGGGAGGCTTATTACCAGACCCGGGAGGGAGAAAAATGGAAAATAGTGTTTAATTGTCCGCTGGGATATTTTCAGTTTAAGGTTTTGCCATTTAGGTTGCAAGGGGCTCCCATTTTCATGCAGTTGAATAATGAGGTGCTGCATGAGCACTTGCATAAAGGAGTTTTGTTTTATCTTGATGATACATTGATTTATACTGAAACTAAGACTCAACATGTTAAATTGGTGCAAAAGGTCTTGAAACTAAGGCTAAATTGTTTGCCAAACTCTCCAAATATGAATTTCACCAAGATAAAATAATTACCTAGGGTACTGAATCTCTCACCAGGGGGTGGAAATGAATCCCACAAAAGTCAGAACAGTCCTCCAGTGGGAAACCCCCCACACTCGCAAGCAATTGCAGAGCTTTCTGAAGTTCGCTAACTTTTATCGGCAGTTTATGCTCTCTTTTGCTCAAATAACATTGCTGACTACAAATCTGTTAAAAACCAAAGGGATAGTTAAACTGAAACCTGGCCAACCACTGAAGTGAACTATGGACTGCCAAGCAGCATTTTCAGCCGAACCTGTGTTAAAAGACCCAGACCCAGAGAAACCATTTGTAATTCAGGCCAATGCCAGTAATGTGGCAGACAGTGCAGTTTTACTCTAAGAGAACAAAGAAGGTAAATTGCAACCATGTGCATATGCCTCTAGGAAATTAACCGAAACTGAACTGAGATAGGCAACATGGGAAAAAGAGGCTTTTGCAGTCAGGTGGGCACTCCTAACTTGGAGACATTTTTTAGAAGGAAGCAAAATACTTTCCAAATATGGACCAACCACAAGAACTTGGAAGTACTCAAAACCTAGAAATTGTCCCCAAAATAGGTCCGATGGGCACAATAATTCCAACACTTTAACTTTGAAGTATTTACCAGGAGGGAAAAACTTTCTGGCAGATGCCTTGTCCAGACTACCCCAATGCAACAGTGTCAAAGCGGAAATAATTAAGCCCATGCTCCCAGCCTCCCAATTAGCTGCTAAAGTTGTCACATTATCTGAGACAAAGAATGACGCCCCCACATCTAAGATAATGCCACCACCACAGAGTTCAAAAAGGCCTTGGAAACAGATGAGTGGTTTAGTACCCATAGACGCACTTGCATAATAAAAGCTTGGGGGGGGTTAGCTTGGGGGGGAATAAATTGTATGTCCCAACTAGGAAAAGGCTGAGAACTATGCAAGCTTGTCATAACTCCAAATTAGCTGGTCACTTTGATTTTGTGAACATGTTACATTTATTGAAATGGCAATTCTGGTGGCCCTCATTAAAAAAAGACATAGAAAGCTATGTAGCAAACTGCCCCATTTGCGTTGCTGCTAAACACAGGCAGGGAAAACCCCCTGGTCTGCTGCAATCAGTGGTCAACCCTTCAGCACCATGGAGAGAGAGATCTCCATGGATTTCATTATAGAGCTCTGGAAATACACTGATCTGGGTTGTCACCTTTTCTCAAAGCAGGTTCACTTCATCCCATGCCAAAAGATCCCTACGGCCAAAGCCTTGGCTAAGCTGTTTTTGGTCCACGTATACTGCTTGCATGGGGCCCCACAATGTATTATTTTATACAGAGGAGTGTAGTTCACATCCAAGTTCTGGAAAGCCTTTTTGGACCTAATCGGAACTGAACAGGGACTTAGTTCTTTCTAGTCCTCATATGTGAACAAATGGAGCCACAGAATGAATGAACTCAGTTCTGGAACAGTATCTGCGTTGTTTTATTAACTATCAACAGAACAACTGGACCGAGTTACTGCCTTTTGCAGAAGTAGCCTCAACAATGCAGCCAACACTAGTACAGGTTTTATCCCATTCAGAATGGCCATAGGACAAGAATTTAATGCTATGCCTGAGTTACCCTCACATGAACCAGAAATCCACTCATTGAAACAGTGGATCAGTCATTTGCAAACCATTTGGCCAGTGGTCTGCAAAGCCTTGTATGAAGCCAAGGCTGCCTATAAAGCACAAGCAGATAAGAAACAAATAGGACCTAACTGGGGGACAAAGTTTACCTTTCCACCAAGTTTCTAAAAACTTTGCAGCAGTCTAAAAGGCTGGGCCCAAAATACATTGGACCTTTCCCTATTGTTCATATTATTAACCCTGTCACAGTGGAATTGCAACTCCCTAAGTCATTATGGCAAGTCCACCCCATGTTCCATTGTAACTTGTTGAAACCTAAAATTACCTCTGACCTCGTCCGGTTACTACCCCTGTTTCACCTCCTATTATGGTAGAGGGTGAACAACATTTTGAAATTCAATAAATTTTAGACTACAGGAAATTCCACGGAGACACTACGAAACACCTCCCCTTCTCACACAATGAATGGGTTCACAAAAGCATGTATATGCCCCTAAATTAATACATATATTTCATCAATTGTATCCTGACAAACAACACTGATTTTATGTTTTCTTTGTCTCCCCTTCTCTCTTTATGTTTTCTTTCACGTGGACTTCCCATTTTTCGGGGGGGGGGGCAGCATGTCAGGTCCCATATATTTCTACTGGGACACTGGCATTCTGGTGGGAGAAAGGAGGATTGGAGAGTTCTCTATATGAAGTTTCTGTTTCTGTTTCCTGCATTGATGTACTGTGGAAGGGGTTTTGTTTACATTGCTTTAAATTGCTGTTTTTAAGTGGGAAAATTTAGTTCCTACCCAGACCTTGTGTTATCACAAGCCTTTCAATAAAAGCTCCTTGGAACAACTTCAGTTTCAAGAAACCTGCTTTCTTGGGAAGATTGGAGAGACAAGACCTTACAGATGTGATTGGTCCACTAATGGGAGAAAGTAACAAGAAGGTGACGAGGGAGAAAACAGAAGTGTTTTTTGCATCTGTCACACAAAATGAAAAAACAGTCCAACTTATAAAAAAGCCTGTAACATGCAGGTTAGGAATCTAACTCAAAATCAGCAAGAAAATGGTAAGAGAACACTTATCCATCCTATATGAGTTCAAATAGAATAGAATAACAGTGTTGGAAGGGACCTTAGAGGTCTTCTAGTCCAACCTCCTGCTTAGGCAGGAAACTATATAATTTCAGACAAATCACCAAGAGCAGATGGATTACAGCTCAAGGTTCTAAAGGAATTGGCAGATGTGCTTTTAGAACCACTGAACCAATCTTTTAAAGATGCTGGAGCACCAGGGAACTACCAGATGATTGGAAAAGTGCTAATGTAATCCCATATTCAAAAAGGAAAAAAAATATCCAGGAATCTACAGATCTGATATCAATATCTGGGAAGATATTGAAAAGACAATCAAGCAATGAATCTACAAATACCAAGTGGCAAACACAGTTATAATCAGAAGCCAACATAGGTTTATCAAAAACGGATTATGCCAGACACATTTTATTGTATTCTTTGACAAAGTGACAAAATTAGTAGACTAGCAAAATTCTATGATATATTTTACTTGGAATTCAGATTATGCCAGACACAGATTACAGATTATGCCAGACACATTTTATTGTATTCTTTGACAAAGTGACAAAATTAGTAGACTAGCAAAATTCTATGATATATTTTACTTGGAATCCAGTAAGGAATTAGATAAAGTAGATCACAACCTACTACATAATAAGATAGCAAAAATTTGGGCTAGACAGCATCATTATCAGATGGATTTGTAATTGGCTGACAAGCTGCACTCAACATATAGTCCTCAATGGAACTGCATCTACATGGAGGGAAGTGTGCAGTGAAGTGCTCTAAGACTGTCTTAGGCTCAGTACCAGTGCTGGGATTCAATTTATTTTACTACCAGTTCCGTGGGCATGGCAGGGGAAGGATACTGCAAAATCTCCAGTCAGAGGTGGTATTTGCCCGTTCTCCAAACTACTCAAAATTTCGCTACCAGTTCTCCAGAACTGGTCAGAAACTGCTGAATACCACCTCTGCTCTGTACACTTCAATATTTTAATCAATGATTTAGATGAAGAGATAGAAGGGGAAACTCATCTAATTTGCAGACAACACCAAATTCGCAGGCAACATACCAGAAGACAGGCTACAGAATGAAGTTAACTATTTTGAACACTGGGTCATATCTAACAAACTATATTCAATAGTGAGAAGAGTAAGGTACACTTAGGCAAGAAAAATCAAATGCAAAAGTATAGAATAGGTGGTAACTGACTAAATCCCCTGTGAGAGGGATCTTCGAGTCCTAATGGACAATCACTTAAATATGAGCCAGTTTGCTGCAGCTGTCAAAAAAGTTAACACAGTCCTAGGCTGCATTAACAGATGGATAGAATCAAGATCACATGGAGTATTAGTACCTCTTTATAATGCTGGTTCACCACAATATAAAAAAAATGTTGAAACTCTGGAAAGAGTGCAGAGAAGAGCAACAAAGATGATTAGGGGACTGGAGGCTCAAACATGAAGAATGGTTGCAGGAATTGGGTACGTCTAGTGTTATGAAAAGGACTAGGATAGCAGAATTTCAATATCTAAGGGTTTGCCACAAAGAAGAGGGAGTCAGCCTATTCTCCAAAGCACACGAAGGCAGGACAAAATGTGGTGGATGGAAACTAATAAAGGAGAGAATCAACGTAGAACAAAGGAGAAATTTCCAGATAGCTAGAACAATTAATCAGTAGAACGATTTGACTCCAGAAGTTGTTGGTATTCCAAAACTGGCGATCTTTGAGAAAAGGTTGGACAACTTTGACATGCTTGAACAGGAGGTTGGCCTGGAAGACCTCCAAGGTCTCTTTCAACTCTGTTATTCTTTTAAATCCTAATAGTTTAAGTGGAAGATACAGAAGTACAAACTTGACATGTTTAGTAAAATTAAATTAGTGTAAAACCTATTTGTCAGATGATGGCTACCCTTTTTTCCACCATTTTCTAGGAACAAGTCCCGCTCTATTCAGTGGGTTTCTCTTTATTGTACGCTTTACAATGGATTCCCATTAAAGAGCAAATGGCAGGAATCCATACAAGGAACAAGGTGCTGGATATCTAAAACTATGAATCCCGCAGCATTGTGAACCTGTAAACAAATCTCCAGCTCCTGGATTGTATCTGCCCAGCACACCTGAGTGAGACTGCCAAAATGTAGCTGCAAAATGTTTGATAAAAAATTTCTCCCCCTTACTATTTAAAAAATTAAGGGTAGGCAGGTGTCTGGGAATTTGTCCAGGATCCAGAGCCAAGTTCAGTAATCTTGGCATCAAAAATTGGCAGTAAGAGTTTAGGATTCTTTTTCCTTTTTCTACAGTTTAAAGACGGAGTAGAAATGGTTCTTCTCCTGTTCCCATTTATATTCTTCAACACCATGCAAAATATGACCCCCAAATTATTCAACCCTGTTTCTTCGTCTTCTGCAGAGTTGGCTGATCTATAGTTCTAGGAAACAGTAAGAAAAAAAGGACACAATTAAGATACTGAGTGCAATGATCCAACTTCAGCCTACTTTCTAAAATTCCTAGTTATAGGTCAGTTAAGATACTGGATAGAACCACTTTCCCAAATGTACTAAGACCATTTCTCACCTATTGATATGTTTCCAAATCCAAGAGTAATTAACCTTTCCTTGTGTTCATTAAGTTGATGCTTTGATTCAGCTAATATACCATTTGTCCACAAAAGCAAATTTGTGAACACTGAATGAATTACTCCAAATCTAAAAAATAAACAATGCAAACACATTATATTATATACACATAACTTTCCAGTATGAAATATTGATGATACAACAATATTAGATGTTTGTATGTACTTAAATAAACACACTATGCCAACATAGCTCTACCCCAAAGATGCGTTTTCTTAAAAGAACAGGCCTGGGAAACCATGCAGAACTGGTATCTAGACTCCAATACCTTCATCAATAGTGAGGTATATAATTATAATTATATAAAATTATTAATTATATAATTATAATTATATAAAATTATAAAAAAAATGTCATTCTGAGGCAGCCGCCACACAACTTGCTTCTAGAATAGAAGAAGCCCTAGATCACCCTCTCTTCCAACAGAGAAAAGGGCCAGCAAATGAATGAGGGGCAACAGAGGCTTTTTCTCAGTCCTGCAAATTCATATTTCTTGCAGAACTTGTTTTTCCATAAGCCAGATCTTTCAGATTCCTTAGTAAAATGGAACATGAAATATACTAAAGCTTTCCAAACTCACTCACCAAACAATGTATGCTCCAATTCTATTTTTCAGTCTACCATTGTCCTATATCATTAAATTAACAGTAGACTGCAGTGATCTTCTGTATGCCAAAATTAAATTTTCCTGAGAAAAAGATAGTTACTGGTGAGTATCTACTTAGAAAAAGGTAGAGGAGAAAGAGCTGCAACCAAGGCAACACTCAGATAAGAGTGTTATCCTGGCACAAACCAGGAGTGTAAGTTGAGAAAACACCTCAGGTTTCACCCTCCCTAGTTTTTCTTTAGGATAAAGAGGAAGCTATTCAGAGTTGCATGATTCTGTTACAATAACCCTATAATAAAAATAGTTTCAGTATTCATGACTTTGTGTTCACCTTTGGTCTACCTTGAAGGGCTGACATCCGCTCTCTTCGGCAACAGCACTGAATACATTTTAATATTGTATAGAGAAGGTCTATATTCATCCTCCAAAGCAACCAATGATCTTTAAAAAAACTTCTGCCATTTATATTTTATTTTATTAGTTTATTTGCTTTATTTAGTTTCACGATTGTATGGTTACCTATCTCATACAATAACTCTAAGTGGCTGACAACTGTCCATAAATCATAGTTAAAAACAAAGGTACCTTTTCTTCAACATGGCATCAGAACATACATCCTCACAGCTCAACTCCCATCCTAACTTTATGTTTTGGGGAAAAGCTCTTTCTTCACAGCCCTCCAGAAGGCTAAAAGGGGTGGGATCTCCCTGATTTCAAGTGAGGTGGGCTGTTTCAAAGGGCAGGGGCAGCCACTAGAAAGGTGCTCCACCAAGGTCCTACCAGATCATAACAATTAAGGAAGGGGACCGAGAGCACATCTACCCTGTTTAACCTAGTAGGGTGGGCAGGTATCCTCAGGGAGTGGTGAACCCTCTACGTAGGGTTTTAAAGGTGATATGCACCTGGTTAGTGGAAGGAAGCCAGTGCAGCTCACATGGCAGTAGCATTACTCAGGGCACCCAAAACTAATAGTTGCAGCTCCTGGATGCCTTCAAGCCCCATTTACAGCATTGCAGTAATCCAAACAATAGGTAACAGGTGACTGTACACAAGGCCTTGTGATCCAGGAATGATGAGCTCAGTTGTCGCACATTTGTGCAAAGATTCTCTTGGCCACAGCCATCACCTGCTCTTGTAGCAGAACCACCAAATTGTGTACCGGATCTCTAAGGGAAAGTGTTATCTGGCATCATCAGCGTAACACTTTGGTGGCATCTGCCATAAACTGTTAAGGGGGGTGGGGAGGAAATAGGCAATTGGCATGTCGACAGTAGAGATGAACCAAGGGGGAGGAAGTGACAGATTTGACAGAAGCCAGAGGTCTGAAATCCAGCCTGTTCTATTCTTCAAAGCCACAGAGCCTGGGAAAGAAATGCAAACTGCACTAAGTGGTACCAAACATCCAAGCAATTCCCAAAACACCTATGCGGCACATCATTGGATGAAGACAAACTGGCCCAAGGTGGGAGGGCCAGGGAGAAGGGGAAATTTTGTAACTATTTGCATGGGAATTTTTGTTCTAGCCTGCTTTCATTGCAACCATTAATCCTTAATAAAAGAATCTATCACTTCTATTAGCTGGAGTTGAGGATCTTTCTTTCCTAGGGACCCACAGTAGCTGGAGCAAGCCTGAAAGTTACCCCATCCAGAGTTAGAGATATCAATTCTCCTGATACTGGAGGTGAGGGCAGAGGCAAGGGTGGGATTCTACCAGTTCACACCTATCCGCTAGAACTGTTGTTAACATTCTAAGCAGTTCAGAGAACCGGTTGTTAGAAGATATTACTGGCCTAATCCTGTAAGGAAGGCAGGAAGGAAATATTCTGGTGTTGCTTACAGAAACTGCCTCTCTATTAACTCTTATTACATTCTTGGTAGGACTGGACTTCCTGTCTCAGAAACGTCTCTGGAGTTTTTTTCTGCTCCTTTGCTGATACTTTGCTTGTGTGGAGTGACCTTTCAAAGTTACAATGGCACTGAAAAAAGTGACTTGTGACCATTTTTCACACTTAACGACTGTTGCAGCATCCTCACAGTCATGAGAGGCCAAACAAGGAGATGTATGCCTCAATGTGAGTGATACTGAGTTGGCCACGATCAGCCAATAATATGACCACCAAGCCATGTCCACCACTCACATGACCACCAAGCCATGCCCACCAACTAAGCCATGCCCACAGAACTGGTTGTTAAAAAAATTGAATCCTACCCCTGGGCAGAGGGAACTAAGTTTCAGCTGGTTTCTCCCCATCCAGATTCTCACATCCTCCAGACATTGAACCAGGACCTGAACAGCAGCATCTGCCCACAAAGGATACTGATATATAGTTATCATTAGCATATTGAAGATAGTGAACCACTTGCCAACAGATAATCTCTCCCAGCGGCTTCATATAGACATTAAATAAGAGGAGAGGCAAACTTAAGTTCTGAGGCATCCCAGAAACAGGGGCCTAGAGAGATGGACATCTCCTCCCCCACCCAACATTGACTGCCATGGGGAAAGAAGAACTACAGCAGAAAAGAGTCCTCCCATGCCAATCCTCAAGGCTGCTCCAGCAAAATGTTTGATATCAATATCAGCTGAGAGATCCAGAAGAGCCAGTGAACAGGCCACCCGCACCTCAAGTTCTCCAAAGATGCAGTCAAGATGCTGTCTCAGTACTCAGCCTGAATCCTGACTGAAAGGGGAGCTCATTGGGGCTTATGGGTGGAGAAAAATACTTTAGGACTAGCAGTAAACTAAAACTAGAAGACATGACACTTTTTGCAATCATACTTATGAAAAATGATTACAATTAATTTTGATGTCAAACCATTATTTCTACTGTTTGGTTGCAATAAATGGCTACACTCATAATTTCTTCGGTTTATTGATATATTTTAATTAAACATTAAAACACTGTTTTACCTCCCTCCCTGAACAGTATTCACTTTACCTCTCCAGTGTTTTGAAGGACTGGATAACATCCTTTGCGTGGCACCATAAAAAATATACCTGAAAACAAACATGAATAAATTATAATGGGTCCCATGGAAAAAGTAGCATTTCAATTAATCATGTATAAAAACAATTAAAAGAATCTAGAAAAATGAGCAAGACATTTTCTTCATTGTCTCAATTCAGACAGTATCTGAGGGCCCTCCCTACCCAATAGGGACCAAGTCACTCTAGAAAAGGCTGTTGGATAGCTATATGGAGCTATATGGATGGATATATACTGATGTTTCACAATCCTTTCTGGATGGCCAGCAGGATTGGGGACGTGAAGATAGCCTTGTAACTGGACATGAAACATCTTGATAAAAGTACTTTTTACAGTAACTGCAATTTGTTTTTCTTATGTGAGCCTTGTTTATGTTTTTATTATTTGTCACCCAGAATTCCAATGATAGATGGCAGCTACATACACCTGTTAAATAAACATTTCATTGTTTCCTTTAATTCAGTGGTCCCCAACCTTTTTTGTACCAGGGACCGGTTTCACGCAGAAACACTTTTTCGCAGACCAGCAAAATCAATTCTTCCCCAATAGTAAAGGGCTTTTTAGCTTTAGCAATGCAGTCCGCGAAGTTAGGCACAGGAGTTATCGTGGAAGTTACCACGGAAGTTAGGCGAGGGCGGAAGTGGTTGTCTTTCAAAATAAGACACCCGGAAGCAAAACCATATTTTTATATATATTTTATATATAAATATATTTTATTCATTCTTTGCGGCCCAGTACAAAATGATCCACGGACCGGTACCAGTCCGGGGCCCGGTGGTTGGGAACCCCTGCTTTCATTGACTGCCTTTCCATATAATACCAAAAAAAGGTTATAGATAAAAGTTGAAAAAGGGATGTCAATGGTAAATCTAGACAAGAACATGAAGGACAAGACTATTTATATGATAATAAAAAGCCAAATTAGCTAAAGCAGATGTCCTTCCAGAAGTAAAAGCTAGAGCAGAGAAAGAGAGAAAGGAAATAGAAAATTATTGATAATACACATTTTTATAAGAATATCATAGATTGCAAGAAAAACAACATCAAAGTCCTTGTCAGGTTGCTCTCCCCATCACTTGTGCTGCTGCCTACCACAATCCTGAGAGGGAGAAGAATGTCGGGGGGGCAGAGAGAGGGAGGAGAAAGGGAGGCTGTTTTAAAGGAGGATAGATGAGGGAGACCAGCCTGGACAGGAAGTCTGGGATACTTTTCTTCCTATCACAAAATGCTGGGTTGTGCCTCTTTTTTAGAAACTATTTTTGTATCAAACATTTTTATTAAGTTATATATCAAACATTTTTATTGAATTGTATATCAAACATTTTTATTAAGTTATAAAATATTAGAAAATACAAAAATAAATAAAAGAGCAGTGAGAGGGGAAGGGAAAAGGGAAAGAGAAGTGAGGAGTGTTGTGCATAGTGCAGGTAAGGGGTCAGCAAGGGGGGCAGATTGCACGTGCATGTGCAGGGGACGTGGGGGGACACACACATTGCCTTCTGGGTGCTGGCACGCAAGTGCTGACGCATAAGCGTGCACACAACTTTTGGCACAGGAGCCCAAAGAAGTTAGCCACCACTGCTCTAATCTATAAAACGCAAAGTCAAAGTTACATTCTTTTCCACATCAAGCACAAAATACAGAAGCAGTTTCCATGTGGAAACAAAAATACTTATGTTCTTTTCTTTAATCAGAATAGTTAGCTTTACCATTTCAGCCAATTCCATTAACTTCTGCATCCATTCTTCCATGGTAAGTATCAAAGTTGCTTTCCATTTTTACCCATACAATCGTCTTGCTGCTGTCAACATATGTAGTGACAAAAATCCATTTTTTTCTCCAGTTCTTTTTCCATGAGTCCCAAAAGCAAAAGCTCTGGCTTCATTTCTATCTTGATTTTCTGTATTAGAATGTGAATCATACTCCAAAATGTTTTTGCTTTATTACATGTCCACCATAGATGGTTAAAAAGTCCCTTCTTTATTTTAACACTTCCAACATTCATTTAATATACTTTTATACATCTTAGATAGCTTATCTGGTATTAAATACCAATAATATATCATCTTATAAAAATTATTTTAAACTACCATATAATTTAGTGTAAATTTTAAACCCTTCGTTCACATATATTCCTGTTGTTCAAGCATTATAACCAAAATTCTTTGCCCACTGGATCATACAATGCTTTAAATGTTCATTTTTTAAGTTCAGTTTCAATAACATTTGAAAATCTTAGCAATAATATGTTCATCACTGCCACATATTGAAAGTTCCAATTCATTTTTAACCAAATCAAATCCATAGCAATTTTATCCAATTTAAACCTTTTCAATACCAACTTTACTGTCTTGCACAACCACTTATTTTTGATCTAGGTCAATCACTAACTTTTTTTCTATACCCGTTTCTCCATATGTGTCAAGGATTAGTTTATATCTGATTAAAAAGTCCTTACCTTTCTCCATGGAATTCAGCCTCAATCTTTGCTCATAAAAGTTAAGTATCACTCCTAGTCTATCCCAGCAAAATAAAGATTTTTCTCTGCTTCAAGATAGCAGTAAGAAAAGCATAAGCTTTCATTTTTCTCAAAATTCTAATAAGAATTTCCTTCAAAACAATATATGTATTATCCATTTTCACCCTATGCTTAAAATGACAATCCAGAACCTGACCCCTTGTTATTTTTTTTACATGAACTAGAACATCCCTTGGTAGTTTTCTCAAGGCAGCAAATCTGGAGTTTATTCTATATGTCTTATCCATATCTAAGCCTAGCTCTCCTTTTATTAGTTAACTGAGCTTTTACCATCTTTGATCTGATATCTTCTCCTGGTTGTTCACGTATTCCACAAAATCTTAACTGAAATGCTTTAATCTGAGCTTCCAAATTGGTAATCTCAATAAGCTCCACCTTACACATAGCATTCGACTTTTCCAGCCCATGCACCATCGAATCTACACTGGCTTTTAGCCATTTCATATCTCCTTTCAGATCTTTAATTTCTTTCAGAGCTCCCTTAAAAGTTCATCAATTTGGGGGGAAGGCGGAGCTTCGTCTCGGTGCTACAGCTGCGATCTCGGGGCTCTGAGATTGGCAGGCTGGATAATTTCGCCCCTGGTCAGTCTACGGACTAAAACCGTCCCGTACGAGCGGGGATTGTGAAAGGGCACAGTCCCAGGATCCCAGATGTATATCCGCAAAATCGCTGTTTTGATTCCGGGAGCAGCCTTTTGCTGGCAGCGAAAGACAGCCTCCAAAGCGCTGAAGCTGGACAGCTCCGAAAAGAAGTGCTTTGAGCGACTGTGTGTCGGTTGGGTGAGAAATTTCTTTTAATGCAAATTGACTGAGAATTTGAAAGGACATCCTAAACAAGAAGAAACTCTGTGGACTTTATTTTTGTTTGACTGGAATTGGTTGAGCGTCATTTTTTTTAAGTGAATGTCAAACTTGAGGTTTGGCATTGTTATTACATTTTTATTTTTTTTTCTGAGGACTTTAATCGTGACCTTTGTAGGTAACCGTAATGAATTTTCTCTTATATATATTTTCATGCTTCTTTTATATTTTTAAATTCTCCTTTAGGATAGAGGCTCCCTTTGTTTCATTTTTCTCTTTTTTTTCTTTTCTGTTGAGTCTTTATAAATATCTTTTTCTCCTGGCTGGGGGGGGAACAGAGTATGAAGAGATGTTGCAACACTGCCAATGAGGCCTTGAAAATATTTTCATTTGAACTGGGGAGAAAAAGTGTATAAAGCACTTTTCGCAGGGACATTTTACATTTGATAAGATAGAAGGGAGGAACGACAGTAAAATATTTATACAGGTGCTTTTCTTGACTCTTCATCAATATTTCAAACTGTTGAGGCTTTGGCTTTGCAAGCTTGCTGGAGAAGAGAGTCATAACTAACGAGCCTTGGATAATAAGAAATAAAATGCAGTGTGGCAATTATATTATATATATATATATATTATATATATTATAATAAAAAATATATATAAAATATATAATAATTTTATTCATATTATTATATATATCATTGTGAAATTCCCTCGCTCGCGCAGAAGCCTTTTTGTAAATTTTAATTTCTCTATAATTTTTTTGCCTTTTTATTTTAAAGGGAAACGCCTCAGACGTTTTTTCTTTTTTTTTTTGGTTGTGTCTCTGCTTCTTCTGCTCCTTCTAATCTATTTTTGGGGATCACTTTGCTTTTCCTTTTTGACATAATTTTTTTCTTTCTTCTCTTTCATTTTTTCTTTTTTATGGTGGACTTATTCAAATCGGACTAGGGTCTAGAAGAACCTGAAACGCTTCTTTTTTCCTTTTTTTCCTTTTCCATCTTGTGTTTCGGGCTTTTTACTATTGGAACTTTTTTTTTTGGAACTATAATGGCTACTCTATCAGCTGGTTTTAAAAGTCAAAGAGAATCTGAATGCTTTGGAGAGCATTAAAAGAGGCAGGAACCAAAACTAACTGGCATCTTCTGCTTCACCCTCTGCTACTCCCACCTCTGATGGCAACATTTAATTCAGACAATGTTGAAGCAAGAATAAGAACAAGAAAAGTAATCTATCCAGATGCTTATGCAAAGGAATCGTAAGATTTATTAAGATAAAAATAGAATCCATTGAACAAAAAATAGAAGAAAATGATGAAAACATTAAACAAATGATGGGGAAATATGAGAGGAGAGATTGCCAAACAATGAGGAAGAAGGAAAACAAAAGAGAGAAGAAGATCGGAAATAATTGATACTAGATAAACGGTGGTAGAACAAAGAAAAAGTGGGATGTTGAGGTGGGAGATGCAAGGTCAGAAATTTTAATAAATCGTAGATTTCAAATATAGACAGAGGAAAAAGGAGAAAATTTGGCTGCGATAATGATAGAACATTGTTGGGCTGATGTTCTGGAAGAATTACAGAGGAAAAGTGATGGATCGGAGTAGATGGAGGTATACTGCGAGTTTATAGCAAGATCACTGCGATGAGAAATAAATTACCAAAGGAAGTCCATATTAAGGATTTTACACAAAAAATCCATCAAATCACAAATATTACGCAAGTGGTAAGAGAGAAAACATTGAAACATAAAGGCACAAGAGATTGTGGTTTTTAAAACAAATACCTAGAAGAGTGTGTAGAGAGATGGAAAGAGAATCCCGATTTCTACTGACTAAAATCCTACTGAAAAATGAAGTGAATATAGATGGCTGATACCAGAAGGATTAATCTACCGTGGCAGAGCAGAGAATAGAATTGATTCAAGTTGAAAAGCAGAACTTTTCTACGGCAGAATTTTTTGGAAGAAAGAAGAGAGGACGCAAGAGAAAGAGGTCTTCATTAATGTGAGTTACTGGAGGAACAACCCGAGATTGTAAAAAGAGAAAGGGATTGTAGGTGGACACGTAGACAGTAACAGAACAATGTGAAGAGAGGCCACGAGAGCTGTTAGATCTAAATATAAGCATAATCATTGGGAAAAAAAAACTGATTACAATGAAATATAAATGGACTGAACTCAGCTTGTTAAAAGAGGAAAAGCTTTCATAATATTAGAGACATTAAATTTGATATAATTTGGCTTACAAGAAGTTCATATTAAAAAACAACATGAGCAATTGTTACATACAACCAAAAATTAGGGAAAATATTTACTTCTTTGACTTCAATGTAAGCAAAAGAGGAGTGGTTCTCTATAATTAAGAGGATATTCCAGCAAAACTGATACTAGCACGATGAAGACGGCAGAGTAGTTAATGTGGTGGATAAGTAATGGACATAAAGAAAAAATACTCCTGGAATTGCAATTTTATGCTCCGACATGAATCAACAAGAAGAGTTTTACAAGAAAAACTACATATGGAAATAATTAAGACTGGATTAGTCAATTAATTATGATGGGGGATTTTATGGAATTGTGGACAATAAATTGGAACTATATAACAACAAGCAATAAAACAAAATAGAAAGATTCTCCCTAAATCCCTTTTTTTAAAACATGACAGATGAATAACCTTAACAAGATGATTTGGAGAGAATAGAAACACGTTAAAGTTATAAACAATTATACTTTTTACTCTAATAGAGAACTTTATCATCGGTCCAGATTAGTATGAATTTGGATGCTCAACAGAATTAATATCCACTATTCAGAAACAAGGCATTGAAATAAATAACTTGGGCAGATATAGTCCATAGACAAGTTAATATGGAAGGTAGCAAAAAAAAAAGAATCGAGATGGGCATTCAAATAACACTATTTTAAAGGAGAAAGACTTTAACAATGGATGGAGAAAACGGAATAGTCTTTTTCTTTAAAGAAGACAAAAAAGAAAGATACTTCAATACAGAAGTCTGGATACAATGAAGGCATATGCTAGACGGTTTGAATAATAGTTATATCAAGAAAAAAGATATTAGGAAAAGACAAGCCTCCAAGACCTTGGGAAGACGAAATATAAAAACTTGAAAAAGAATTACAGAAAATCACGAAAAAAAGGTATTAAATTGAAACTGGATGTAATTAAGCATAAAAGGACATTAATAGGGAAAGAAAACTGGCACAGAAATTAGAAACTTTAAAACAGAATTATTTTTGAAATGCAAATAAACCAGGTAGAATGGTTAGCATATAAACCTGGAGAAAGGAGAGAGGAATCAAGGAAATATTGAAATTAATAGATGATCAAGGCCAAGTCTGTTGTGGTAATAAGGAGAAAAAGGAAATTATTCGAGATTTTTCGGGCAAACCCTATAATAACAGAGAATAATTTGAGAGGATAAAAATAAACAGTATTTACAGAATGTTAACGTTACCGAAGATATCTAAAGAGATTGAAGAAATGTTTCGAAAAATAATATACAATGATGGAATTAAACGAAGCATTTAAGAGACAAAAACAATGGGAAAGCAACAGGTCCAGATGGGCTTCCAGCAGAAATTCTGTAAAAATTCTCAGAATCATTGAGCATCCAATTGTTAGAAGTTATGAATGAAGTTATGTTAAAAGAAGATGACACCAAACATGGTCAGAGGCCTATATTTACACTTATTCCAAAAGAAAGGCTGATTCCGTTGCCAATTAAGAATTTATAGACGCTATTTCCGTACCTTGAATGCCAGATATAAAATCTTTGCTTCAATTTTAGCAGAAAGAATGAAAAAATATTTAAATAATTTTTATTCAACTTCAGATCAAAATGGATTTCTGCCCAAAGAGACAAAATTAGAGCCAATATGAGAGTAATTTGGATAGCTTGCGAATATTATGAGGCCTCATTT
>BHFT01018563.1:91274-107011 GCA_004320025.1 Laticauda laticaudata | reverse complement strand
CAATGTGCCTACCATCCTTGTCCTATTGTTTCTTTTATTTTTTTATTTTTCTTATATGTATCCATGTATCCATAACGATGTTTTTACTTATTTATCTATTACCTGATTTACCATAACTATGTTTTTACTTTTACCTATTATCTTGTAAACAATTGACAAAAATAAATAAATAAATAAAAAATAAAATAAATAAATGCAAATTCCACCAAGAATAAATTGACTAGTTGGGGTATAGAATATCCCACAAGGGAATAGAGATGGACCCACAGAAAGTAAAAGCTATAATGGACTGGGACCCACCGCACTCCCACAAACAACTGTAAAGCTTCCTGGGGTTTGCAAACTTTTTTAACTGATTCATTCCAGCTTTTGCAAACAGTGCCCTCCCTATCACAAACTTGCTAAAAATGAAGAGGGGGGGAGAAACCCAAACCAAGGCAACCCCTTATCTGGACAATGGAATGCCAAGTGGCATTCGAGAAATTCAAATGTCTATTCTCAGCAGAACCTTAAGCACCCAGATCCCATGCAACCTTTTGTCACCAAGAAGACTCTGGTGATGTTGCAGTTGGAGTAGTTCTCCTCCAAAAGAATGGAAGTGGACAATTACAACCATGCACTTATACATTCAAAAAACTGACGGAAACCGAGCAAAGATGGGCCATTGAGGTTATAAAACTGATGATCCAACCGATCCAACTAGCGGCCAAAGTAATTACCCGGGGACAAGATAAAAAAAAATTATCCCTGACCGAAGACACAACAACGTCAATATTTGAGGAGGCACGACGTAAGGATGACTGGCTCCAGGCTAACAAAAATACTTGTTTACTCAAAGATGGATTGGCTTGGGTAGTAAACAAACTTTATGTCCCTGCAAGCCAGAGAATGGACTTCATGCAATGCTGCCATGACCCCAAAATCGCGGGACACTTTGGGTTTTTAAAAATCCTGCACCTCATCAAAAGACAATTTTGGTGGCCATCCCTCAAAAAGGACATTGAAAACTATGTTGTGAGCTGTCCCACCTATGCTGCTGCAAAGAGAAGACAAGGAAAATATCATGGACTTTTACAAACAGTAGCAGACCCTTCTGCACTCTGGAAAGAGATCCCTATGGACTTTATAGTGGAGCTTCCCGAAAGTGCTGGGAATACTGTCATTTGGGTTGTAACTGATCTTTTTTTCCAAACTTTATTCCATGCCAAAAGATCCCAACTGCCAAGGCATTGGCAAAGATGTTCTTGATACACATTTATCATCTTCATGAGCTCCCCAATGAATTATCTCAGGTAAGGGAGTGTTCAGTTCACATCCAAATTTTGGCGGGCATTTTTAAACCTATTAGGCTCCACCCAGGAGTTGTCGTCATCAAGTCATCCTGAAACGGATGAATCGACGGAGATAGTTAACAGTGTATTAGAACAACATTTAAGATGCTTTATAAATTACCAACAGGACTTTCCTTCTTATTTTTGCAGAGGTAGCATACAATAACTCAGTCCATAGTAGCATAGAGTTCACCCCATTCCAGGTTGCCACGGGCCAATAATTCAACCCCATGCTGGAACTACTTACCAAAGATCCTGAAATCCCCTCCTTTAAGGAGTAGATGGATAACTTACAAGCCCTGTGGCCAGTTGTAAGATTATCTTTACAGGAAGCTAGAGCAGTTTTCAAAACTCAAGCAGACAAAAAACATTGCGAACCTAAACCTTTCAAGATTGGGGACCATATATATTTGTCCACAAAATTTTTAAAATCATTACAACCCTCTAAGAAATTAGGAGCAAAATTCATTGGCCCATTCCCCATCTCCAGAATTAATAACCCCATGACGGTTGAGCTTCGACTTCCAAAAACACTTAGGCAGATTCATCCAGTATTTCACTGTAGCCTGCTCAAACCAAATATCACTTCAAACCTCAGACACCCCCCCTCCCCACAACTCCAACCCCCATCATGGTACATGGGGAACAACATTTTGAAATTAAAGATATCCTTGATTCACTCACTCATTGTGGATCCAATATTTAGTAGCTTGGAAACACTTTTCTTCAGAAAATGAGTGGGTGGCCAAATAATATGTAAAAGCACCCACATTACTACAAATGTTCCACCTAAAATACCCTGATAAACCATCCTGAATTGCAAACGTAATGCATGATTTTTTGTTTTTTCCAGGTAGACCTATCTGTTTTTTAAGGAAGGCAGGATGTCAGATCCGTGTATCTTCTTCAGTGGAAGAAGAAAAGGGGGGGGAAGATTGATAAAGAAATATTTTCTTGATGTAACCAGAATATATTTAATCTTATATTGAATTGGTATAACCCACACATGACACAATGGAGGGAAAAAAGCTAGATGGCAGGAACCTATTGCCTCTGAGAGCCACAACCAGGAGATGAGAAGATCATAAAAATTCCACAGTGAGATGTGTGCTGGGAATCTCTGGAAAAGTTTGTTCTAAAAAGGAGGTGGGGGAAAATTAGGTATGCCCTGGGAAACTGTGAAAAAAAGTCATTTCTACAGAAAGGGTGGGGGGGGAATTAACATACTGGCTTTTGTTTCACTAAATACACACCAAAATAAGGGGAGGAGTTCTAAACTCCCTTATCTATCTCCGTATGCCCGAGTGACCTTAGACGCTGCTTTGAACTCCTATATGAATTGTCCCCTCTCAGTAAAGGATTCCTCTTGATACGTTTGGTTTTCTGAAGTTCATTCTTGTTAATTGAATGGGAAAAGTTCTGTAGCCTGACATGTTCTCCACATTCACCGTGTCTTCTGGATGAGTTGGACTGTCCAGCTGTGGGGATATCAGTCTCGGAGACCCAAGATCCTTAGTTTCTTAGTGATGTCAGGCCCTCCCTCAGTTTTTGCCACTTATTAAATCATTGGAAATGGCTAGATCGACTTTCAACAGCCCATGTTTAGCTATGTGATTTTGTTTGTCGAATGGATTTCAGCACAACTTTTGCTTCATGTTGTACTTTTTCAGATACATCGCTTTGTTATGCAAACTGATTTGGTCATTGACTGTGAGGTCAACCTCAGATCGCTGAGTAATGAGTATTTTTTTTTTCCAGTGGACAAACTTCACATAATGCAGCACAATTTCATTAGAATAAAATGAACCAGGGTGACAAGTTAACGACAATTTTTCTCCAACAGCACATTTGGGTAAAGAAAGATTGCCAGTTGACTCATCTACATCTATTTCGCTTATTATGGAAATTTGCAATAATATAAAGCAGTGGCTCCAAAAGTGGGTGGTACCGCCCCCTGGGGGGCGGTGGGATGATTTAATGGGCGATAAGAGGCAAGGGGGGCTGCAGGGGGCACTAAGAAGCAAGGGAGGGTGGCAGAGGAGTGCTGTAGGCGGTCCTCTTGTAGGGCGCAATTCAACTTACCCCCCATCCCACTTGCCTGGCTTGTGGTGGCCAAGAGGAAGGCAAGGCAGGGCTGACCCGTTGCTTGCATCCCGCCTGGATTCTCTGCACCTGATGGGCCTTGCCTGGTGGGGGTGGGATTGGGGCGACCAGGGAGCACTATGCCTCCCGCATTGCCTCTTGTCTGCTGCCCCTTCCCTCTGCCACTTGCCAGCCTGCGCGCTGAATGCAGGCCACTGCTGTGAGAGTCATGCGAGTCAAGCTTTGTGAGAGCAGATCTTCCACCCATGGAGCTTGCATAGCAGCAGCCTGCACTTGGCTAAAACGCTTGCAAGGGGCGATACAGGCGGTATAAGCCTCGTGTTTCCTAGTTGCCTCCCGTACTCCCCCTCAGCAGCCGCGACCTGCGAGCCCCAGCAGCTGACGAGATGTGGGCTGGTGGTGAGCTGAGTAGCAACGGGTCTGCCCTGACTGGCTCACCTTTCCCTCTGCCACCACAGGAGGAAGGTAAGTTTGTATGCTGCAGTTTGGGTTTTTCCGACTGCCTACAAACTTACCTTCCTCCCACAGCTGGTAGCAGAGGGAAAGGTGATGGAAAGTCAGGATGGGTTGGTTCACCTCTCCTGTAGCTCACTTCTCCTACAGCTTCTGTGGTGGGTGAGGCTGCAGCCTCACTTGAAGTTCCCAGCCCTTTCCCCAAAAAAAGGAAGGGTGGAGCCCCTTTGTTGGACCTGGAAGTCTTGCCTGCCAGCTTTTCCAGGCAACATGGGACCAAGCATGAATGGACAGTCGTGTCCGGTCCCTGGGACTCTGAGAGACTCATCATGAGTGACGCTGCCAGGTGACTACTCATTGGAAGAGAGAGAGAGAGAGTGTGTGTTTCAGGTGGGTCTCCTAGCTTAGGAGGAGAGAGTGAAGGAGGAAGGGATAGAGAGAGAAAGAGGGAAAGAGACAAAGAAAGAGATAGAAAAAGAGAAAGAGGAAAATACAAGAAAGTAAAGAAAGGGAAAGAAAAAGAAAGGAAGAAAAAAGATGGACAAAGAAAGGGGATGGAAGGAAGGGACAGAAAGAAAAAAGTGGGAGGGAGGGAGGAGAAAGTGAATGGGATATATTTGGAGGGAGAGAGGGAAAGGGAGAGAGAAGAAAGAGACAAGAAAGATGAAAGAAAAGGGAGAGAAAAAGGAAGAGAATGGAAAAGGGATAGGCAAAGAAAGGAGGGATGGAAGGAAGGGACAAAAAGAGAAAGGAAGAAAGAAAAAATAAAGGGAGAGAGGAGAAAGTGAATGAGATATCAGTCTAACCACCTGCTCCAGCAGGGCTAGAAGGTGTGTGTGTGTATGTGTGTGTGTGTGTCTGTCAGTCAAAACTCCAAAAACAGGTCAAGTAGCTCTAGGGAGGTCAATCATAAATAAGAACACTTGCTAAACAACCGGCCATCAAGTGAGGACCACTTGCTTTTTGTTTGCTAGTCACATGACCACCAAGCCATGCCTACCCAGCCACATGACCAAGCCATACCCAGCCAGCAAGCCACACCCAGCCAGTTACATGACCACCAAGCCACACCCACAAATTAGGCCACACCCATAGAACCAGTTAAGAAATTTGAATCCCACCCCTGGGTGGGGGGCACTGAGGATGAGTGTTAGCACCAAGGGGACTGGAAATGTTTGGGAAGCCCTGATACAAAGTGTATTACTGCAAAATCTGAAACACAGAAGTTATATAAAGTTCTAATGTTACGACAAAAATATGACAATTACACCTGTACAGTTCAGAAACATTTGGCTGCAACATGCTAATGTGTGGCGTCACTAAAGCACTTACAGCACATTTAACCACTGTCATTAAGTGTAGAAGCACCACTTGGTAGACTGACAGATTCATATAGCATGCAAGAAATGAATTACACACTTTAACATAAATGAAATGACAATGGCACAATATAAAAAGAATGCATGTTGATATAACATTGCCATAGCAATGTCCTCAATTTTGTCCCTATTATTAGGGCTTTATGTGTCCACAATGAAAAACCAACCCTACTTTTTAGGAGGGTTGAAATATGCTCTTTCTGATGAGAATGATTTAACAGTTTCCAGAAGGTCTTTTTTTTATAAAAGCAGATTGAAAATACCCTATTTTTGGCATTTTTACACAAAATGTCCTTACACCCAATTTGTAAAGTTTTGGAAAGCAATGGGAGACTTTTATAGTCGAAAACCTTGTGTTGCTAAGTTATTACATGCAGTTTCATGTTCATCATACTTTTCCTTCCAGAGATATAAAAAGCAAAACTTTAACCTTTTTTCGAGATGCAATATTTTTGGCCAACTTTATCTAGATGGAGATTGCTCATGAGAATATTTTTATTATTTTCTTTAATAGAACTCAAAAAGTTGTACAAGATGGCCAAGTTTTGTTCCTCTCAACAAAATATTGCCAAAGATATTACATCTCAAAGTTTCTGGAACCTGAGTCATACTGTGGAAGACTGTGATATGGGGTCAAACAAATGACTATATCTCTGCAAGTATTGCATCGGCAAATGTAACATTGTACCAATGTTCATTGGGAACATGTGTGCATATTCACACAACATTTCATCAAAATCCGTGATGGTTATGCAGGGCCCCCCAGACCACTTGACATGGAATGACCCCTTTGAAAAACAAAAGAACTTAAACTGAATATATCAGCTTGGTCCACATTTTAAAAAAAAAAGTCAAACATGGTCTTCTGTAGCTCACTCATTTTCCTTTTCTTATTTGTTCATGTTCTGGAAAAGAAAAATAAGCATTCTTGCTTTATCAGGCCCCAAATGATTTCTCAATTTAGAGTGAACAAGTCCAAAGGAAGAAAATATTCTTTAAATGCTAGCAAAAGAGGCCATTGCAGTTAAAAGTGAAATCATTACTTGACAACAGTTTCTGAATCCAAGTGCTTAAAAAAGGAAGTTCATTGGTGAAACTTTCTTTAAAAACCTCATCAGCAAACATATATTTTTGATTAGCTCTGAAGTTCATTATAGTTGGCACTAGAGAAGGAGATTGCTGGATACCCATGTCATGGCTAGCTTCTTCAGCACTTCAGGTTTGATCCTGGTACCAAATATTGACAATGTTTGTGAGAAAAAGAGCTGGAGACAGTGCTTGTCTCATTTGCTGTTTTAAATCTTATAATTTCTGCTTGTCCATGTGTAATTCTGTTTTGAAATGCTCAGCCTTCCAAATTTCAATAGCATCAGCAATAAAACAATTATTTTTCTAGATTTTGTTTAAAGCTTCAGAAATGGGTTTCAGGATGTTCAACAATTCTCTTAAGAGAATTGAGGATTTTGGCTGATGGTGCCATCTATTTTTTTCTCAATTTTGCTCACAAGTGATCATCAGAATAGGCCAGTTTTTATATATTGTTCGAAACAGTCTACCACAGAGTTCCATCTAACAACTTGTGGGAGTGTTAGCTTGGCTCCACTCATTATTTTTAGAGCTGATTGCAGCAAAATAATTGTTACGAAAGTATTTAGCAATTTCAGCAACATTATTCTTTGTTTCTGGAACACAGAAATCTTTGGCTAGGAAGTACATCAAATGAGCACTACAAACATGTTATTAGCTTGGTAGTTTCTTCATTTTTATTCTAAATTTCTTCTCATTTTGGACACATTTGCAGCATTCTCTTTGACTTGACATTTGACTTTGGCAGGTCCCATATATTTCTATTGGGACACTGGCATTCTGTTGGGAGGGGGAGGATTGGATCTTATATGAAGTTTCTGTTTCCTGCATTACATTGCTGTGCTGTGAGTTTCTGTTTCCTGCATTGCTGTACTGTGGGAGTGGTTTTGTTTGCACTGCTTTAAATTGCTGTTTTTTAAGTGGGAAGATTTAATTAATTTGCAAACTATTTGGCCAGTGGTCTGCAAAACTTTGGATGAAGCCAAGCCTATAAAGCACAAGCAGACAAGAAATGAATAGAACCTAGACCTTGCAAAGTGAGGGACAAAGTTTACTTTTCTACTAAGTTTCTAAATCTTTATAGCAATTTAAAAAGCTGGGCCCTAAATACATTAGGTATTTCCTCATTGTTCATATTATTAACCCTGTTGCAGTGGAATTACAACCCTCTAAGTCATTACAGCAAGTGCACCCAATTTTCCATTGTAGCTTGTTGAAACCTTAAGTCACTGTGACCTTTGTCCACTTGCTATCCCTGTTCCATCCCCTATTATGGTAGAGGGTGAACAACATTTCAAACTTCAAGAAATTCTAGATTCTCCACTGAGCCCAAGGGAGAATCCAGGATGGGTAGTCTCTAGTCTCATAACTTTGCAGACTGAGTTGAAAACTAAGGACACACTCCCTGGTAACGGTCCCCAGTTCTTCACTCAGTCTCAGTGTGTTCAGACCACTCTTTAAGGGCTTGGAATAGTTAAGATTGTAGAAGAATCACCCCCTGGATTGAGCTTTTTCTTTTCAAGAGGCTTAGAGCAGATTTGACAGCTAGCCAGCTTGCCAGTTAGCACTTTTGCTTTTTTCCACCCTTTTTTAAGTTTGCATTTTTTTTGACTGACTTTTAAAAATGTCTTTGCTGGTGGATTAGTTTTTGGAATTGTGATTGTAAATTTGGTTGGAGGTCTCCCTAAGAGCCTGTGTGGGAGTGAGGGCAGGAGTCCCGGGAGTGAGGGCGGGACTCCCGGACTGAGGGCAGCGGGAGTCAATGTCTTATTCAAGTCACTTTTTCCTGGTCCTTTGTTATTGATCTGTGCTAGCTGTGAAAACCACAAGGTGCTTCTGTCCCTTTTCAGAGTTGGCCATTTCAAATGTTTCAGGACAATTCTGCAGTTCATCTCCAGGATTGTCCCTTGGATTGAATCCTGACCCCCTGTCCAGTCATCAGAGCACTGTGGCAGTTGTGAGATGCTTGAGACTGCCAAATTGATTGCAGTGCAGCCAGCACTGGCTTGCAAGCCTCTGATCCGTCAGGGCTTGTAGCAATTTTAAAGAATCAGCCGTTTTGTTTTTTTTTCCTTTTTGCTTTGACACTTGCCTTAAATTGTGCTGAGCTCACCACTTCTGGGTTGCACTAGCCTTCTGAAGTTGTGGACAGCAACTGTGACCAAAGCAGACAGCTTTAGATCAAATAAATTTTGTTTTTATTTTTCTTTTGCCCCTTTTTTCTTTTTCTCTCTCCCTGTCAGTGGCAATTATTTTTGGTGGGCTCAAAATGGCCACCAGGGGAGCTGCTCAAGAATTATGAGCTCCTCAGCAGAGTGGCATGGTGGCCTAATGGTGAAGAAAGTCGAGAATTAGAAAGTCGAGAATTCAATCCTACGTAACAGTAGATATTTCTTGCTAAATAGGGGCTATATTTATTTGATTGTAAAAAAAGGGAGTTTATTTATGTGTATATGCTTAAAGAGTAGAGAGAGAGCTGCAAGAGGATCAACTAAGTCCAGATCTGCTGGGCTGGAGGCATCAGCTAGGATCAGAGTTAGGGCCCTAGCCCCCAAAAGATCCTCTAGGGAAGAGGATAGGCGGGCCAGACATAGACAAAAAGCCCGAAATAAGGAGGTTGATCAGGCGGTGAGAGACTCCAAGATGGCTGAAAACAGGGCTATCTCCTTTGTTCCCATAAGATGGCAGGCAGCAAGACCAACTGGCAGAAAGACAATATTTGAATGCCTGATCTCCTGGTGGCTCAAGTACTCAGGATTTGCAAACCTCCAAATCAAGGCAGAAGCCACTCATAATAATTCTGAGCCACCACAAGGATTTTTAATTGCTGTACCTGGAAGCCAAGCCTCCAGCAGAACCAGACTGCACCTGAAGCCACCTTTACCCTTACAATGGCTGGGTTGCGGCCTGAGGCAAATGATGCCATTCTTCATGAGAGCCTGGATCTCCCAAACAATTAGACAAGAATTTCAGGCTGAAGTCAACCAGCTGGGCAAGCTGCCTGGTCTTGATACCAACAGAGGCGTTCCTCAAGGCAGGCTCCTGCAGAACAGCTGATCTACTTCAGAAATTGTTCTGCATCCCCTTTGGAAAGAAGCTAGTCTTATGTTTCCGAGAGGGACCTCCTTCCAGAGAGGAACTTTTCGGTTGGGGAGTTGCAAGTCCCCCCTCCTTTAAGGACTTTTTCCATCTGGCTCTCTTCAAGATTCTGCTGGTTAAGGCTAAGAGCACAGCTCATCTTAAAAAGGACACAGTCACCTGGGATCTTCCCCCAGAGGGAGAGGATCAGGAAGACTACCTACTCACTGAGAAAGATCTGGATGCTGTGATGGATACTGTACCTGTGTCCTAGACGTTTGTGAATGTGATTAAAAAGCAGTGGGAGCCCCCTGGGGGGGTACACTCGCCCCAGTGGGTCTGAGTCTATCTTATTTAATGGGTGGCTGAGGCAGCTGCAGGGTAGAATCTCACCTGAGGACCTCAGGGTGCATCAGGACTTAAATAAGGTAATAGCCGCATCTCAATCAACAGCTGATGCCACCCTCACTTCAGCCAAAATTTCTTCCAGAGCCATAGCCTCATCTGTAACAGCACGGAGGCTCATCTGGCCAAGAAATTGGCAGATGGATGCCAGAAACAAATGGAAGCTGGCATTTGCTCCCTTCAAGGGAGAGAGGACTTTTGGGAAGGCCCTGGATCCCTTTTTGATGGAAACCAGGGACAAGCAAAAGATTCTGACCTCCCAGTGGAGGTGCTTTGATCACAGGTCTCCACCTTACTACAGAAAGCCCTCCTTCAAACAAGGGGAAGCTGGGGCAAGTAGGCCCTTCTTCCAAAGATCCTCATCTCAAGCTGATAGACCAGCCTTTGCCGCCAGATGTTGTCAGAGGCAAGATGATAGAAGGTCCTTTCAGGGTTCCAACAGATCTTTTAGACGCAACAAGTGACACCCAAATCTCCTCTCCCATCGGGGGCCATCTCGGACTGTTCTGGCAGAGGTGGGAACAGACTACAATGGACACTTGGATCCTGACAACTTTACAGTCAGGTCTCTCTCTGGAGTTTCTTTCCTCCCCTCCCCATGCTTTGATGTGCTGCCCTGTCTCAAGGGACCCCTCAAAGAGGGATCTCATTGAATCAGCGATCCACCATCTGCTGGACATTCGGGACATCCAACAAGCAATCCTCAACTTGAAAGGGCTCAACAGGCATCTAATCTGAAGATTCAAGATGCACTCCCTCCTCTCTATCCTATAGGGCTTGCGGGAGGGAGATTTTTTGGCTTTGGTAGACCTGTCAGAGCCCTACCTCCATGTGCCCATAGACCCCAACTACCATCAGTTCCTGGGGTTTGGCTGTGGCGGCCACCATTTTCAGTACAAAGCCCTCCCGTTCAGCCTGCCATCAGCCCCACGGACTTTTACAAAGCTCCTGGTGGCTGTAGCGGCATACCTCAGATCCTTACCTATAAGGATCTAATGCCATTTGGATGATATCCTGATAGCATCCTCTTCCAGACCCCAGGCAGAGGAGGCTATGATGTCGGCAATCAGGATCCTTTGAGAGCATGAGTTCTTGATAAACCTGGACAAATACTACCTACTACCTTCAACCCGTCTCTTGCATTTGGGGGTGGTGGCTATCATAGACATTTTAACTGGTCTTTCTCTCACAGGAGCATCGAGGCAGTATAAGGGACATCACATCACAGATCCTGTCTGCCAGAAAGGTGTCTGTCATCTTGCTGTCTCAACTTCTCAGCAGGATAATATCGTGCATTGGGATTGTCCCATGGGCCCGCTTCCATGCCCGAACCCTGCAGTGGTTCCTGCTCCCCTACCTGAAGGCAGGCAGGGGCGACTCTCCAAGGAGGGTTTGCATCCCTTTGCTGGTTGTTCATTCTCTCCATTGGTGGCAGTCCCGAGCCATGGATCAGGGTTGCTTGTACAGGGAGCCCCAGAGGATTACCATCTCCACCGACACCAGTCTGTATGGTTAGGGGGCCCACCTGGGAGCCCAGGTCACAGGAGGAGCTTGCCCACAACATAAATTGGCTAGAGCAGGAGGTGGTGGAGAGACAGGTTCTTCTCCTCATGGACAATGTGGCCACCAAGACCCACATAAACCAGCAGGGGGGCTCTCGCTCCAGATCTTTAATGCAGGAGACGACTCAGTTGTGCAGGTGGATGGAGAGACACCTGTTGTCTCTGCTAGCAGAACTCATCTCGGGAGTTTCCTATGTACAAGCAGATTGGTTGAGCAGGGCCACAGTCAACCAGTTGGAATGGTGACTGCATCCCAGTCTGTTCCAGATGACGGAATGGTTTGGTCGTCCAATTCTGGATCTTTTTTCATCTCGGGAGAGCTCACAGTTCCTGAGGTTCTTTGCACGGTTCTCAGCACTAGGAGCAGAAGGCGCCATCACTCTTTGGTGCAGGCATTTCCCCCCCTTCCCCTGATTCCAGGGACAATCAGAAAGGTACTGATGTCACGAATCCAGTGAAGAATGGACTGGAGCCGAGACAGCCGAGATGTGATACGACCCTAGTCTTTTACTTACCTTACTTTGATTGTGTTACAATGTTGGCGTTATGATGAAAATTCCTCAAATGACTGACATTGACTTCCTGACAAGGAGTGGTGCAATAATGATGATTCATGGATGGATAAAAAGTACACCAGACTGAGGAAACAATAATGGCATTAAAGCAGAATGGAAGACCTGCTATTGAATATTTCAGGGAGCTCAGAAGATTGGCTGGGAAATTGAGAAGTTGGCCAGAACATCTGTTGATTAGGGAATTCAGGGCTGGTGTAGATCGAGGATTACGACAGGTTTGTCTCTACAGGGGTGTGCCCCAATGAATAACTGACTGGTATAAAACCGTTTGTCGAATTAGACATAGGATTGAAGGAATTTAGAGAGAAATCTGAAGTTCCATGAAAAACTGGTTCAGTTGGAACTAATGTGGGAATAGGAAGGGATGTGCAAGGAATTGTGGCCAACAATACCAGGGGTCATTTAAATCTTAGGTGTTTTCGTTGTAATATATGGGGACATAGGGCGTTTCAATGTCCTACGATAGATACAAGACATATGAAGCAAACAGCAAGGGGTCCTTGTGCAAAGGACAGAATTTCATGGCAGATGCCTTGTCCCAGTTGCCTCAGTATCAATCAACACGATTGTGCCTCAGTATCAATCAACTCCTAATTGTTGATAACTCATCCAAAAATGTTGGTCAAGTGACTCATTTAAAGGAAACAACCCATGACACAATACGAAATTCTACTGCACAGGATGATTGGCTGAAAAAAAAATCCCATTTGTGTTCATTTAAAGATGGGATAGCTTGGAGAGGAAATAAAGTGTACATGCCAGCCAAGTGTAGGGACAAAATACTTACAAATTGTCATGATGTATAATAGGCAGGACATTTTGGATTTTTAAAGACATGACGTCTAACCCGCTGTCAGTTTTTGTGGCCCAAAATGAGGGTTGATGTTGAACACGATGTAAAGCCATGCCATGTATGCGCAACATCTAAACCTAGAGTAGGCAAACCAATCGCACTATTGTAAACAGTATCAGAGCCAACATGTCCATGGCAAGATATAGCCATAGATTTTATTGTTGAATTGACAAACAGCAAGGGATTCATTGTAATATGGCCCATAATTGACTTATTTTCAAAACAGGTGCACTTTGTCCCCGTAAAGGCCTACCATCAGCAAGACGATTGGCAGACATGTTTGTAACACAAGCGTATAGATTACACAGGGCACGCAGAAGAATAATATTCAATGGGGGTGCAATTCACAGCACAATTTTGGAAGGCGTTCCTCATTTTGATGGGTTCTTCTCAGGGTGTCAGCTTGGCATACCACCCGAGCACAAAAGGAGCTGCAGAAAGAGAGAATGTCATTGTCGAACAATATTTAAGATCATATATCTCACATCAACAAAGAGAATGGTTAGATTTATTACCATTTGCTGAAATTGCTTACAATAATGCACTGCATAGCAGTATCTGATACAGCCCATTCTATATAGTACTTGGTATGGAATTCAGCCCAATTCTGGAGTTCACTTGTCAAGAAGAAGATCCACCTGGTGTTAAAGAATGGGCAGAAAAAATACAAGGTTGTTGGAATAATGTAGAAAAAGCGTTAGCAAAAGCTTCCAGAGAATATAAAAATCAAACAAACAAAAAATGACATATTAAACCCTTCCAGGTGGGAGATAAATATATCTTTCTCCCAAATATATCAAATTAAAGTTGAACAGCCGGAAACTGGGTCCAAAATATTTAGGCCCTTTTTATATAGTAAGAATAGTCAACGTCGTGACAGTTAAACTTAAATTACTGTCATGGCTAGGGCGGATTCATCCTGTTTTTCATACAAATTTACTTAAAACAAGTGTCAGTAGAAACGACGAGATACCTATGAAACCATGAAGTACGTGAAGAATCAGAACAATTCGAAATAGATAGAATATTAGATTCTAGAATATGAATACGTACTGTTCAATACCTAGTGTGATGGAAAGGGTATCCTGAATAGAGACATCCTGAGTTGAATGAGTCAGATATGTGTGCAGATAGACTGAGGCAAAGATTCCACAACCTTCATCCCAATAAGCCAGGGGCTGTTGTATAACCCCTATACACCATTATCCCTTTGTCTAATGTGTTCTTGTATTTGAGGCAGAATCTTGATAGAGATTGCAACAAAAACCAGAGCTGACTTTAAACATAATTTGATCGCTGTTACCTGTTGTTGTGGTGTGGGAGTCGAATAAAAACTTCACTGAAGCTACACAAGTGAATTGTTATCGTTCACCCCTTCAATATCGGATGAACAGGTGACAATTGAGAGAGACGGTGGAGGTTCTGTTGGTAGCCCCTTACTGGCCCAGGTGCCCGTGGTTCGCCGATCTGGTGGACCTGTCAGTTGCCAGACCCTGGAGAATTTCTCTGCACAAGATCTCCCTCAACCGATCAAGCACCCAAATCCAGCTTGGTTTTGGTTGACTGTCTGCACTTGAGCGGGTGCTCCTGAAACAGGAGTTTTCCAGAAGGGTCATTCAGACTATCCAGGCGGCCAGAAGACCTTCCATGACCAGGATATATGACACATCATGGAGGTTTTTCAAGATGCGGCTGATGTGCCAGTCACCTATTTGAACCGACTGCTGTATCTGTGGCAAATGTGTTAGAGTTCCTGCAGGACGGGTTGGATAGAGGTCTCGCCTCCAGTACCTTGAAGAGACAGGTGGCTGCCTTGGCCTCGGTGTTTCTGGTCAAGGACTCAACCACTCTGGCCCAACACTCCAGGATGAAAACTCTCCTTAGGGGAGCCACTAATTTGAAGCCACCAGTGGTCCACCATTACCTCACCTGGGATTTGCCTAGGGTCCTGCAGGCACTGACTTCTCCATTTGAACCCTTCCGTGAAGTCAGCCTTCGCCTACTCACGTGCAAGGTATCATTCTTAGTGGCTATTATTTCGGCCAGGCGTATCTCAGAGTTGGCGGCCTTATCCATCTGTGTTTTCCATGCAGACAGGGTGGTTTTGCAGTTGCACCCTACCTTTCTGCCCAAGGTGAACTCCTTATTCCAAAAATGGCACACCTTGGATGTTAGGAGGGCCCTCTGTATTTACATCTAAAGGATCTCCTCTTTTAGGAGGAATGAAGCCCTGTTAGTTTCCTTTCAGCCATCAACTTTGGGTTGCAGGGTGACCCATCTTCTGAGTCGCCTGCTCAGAACCTGTATTGTGAAGGCCTATGAGTTACTGTCTCTTCCTTTGCCCAGGAGAATCCTGCGCACTCAACCAGGAGTGCAGCAACTGCTGCAGCTTGGGCAACACAGGCTTCAGTTCTGGACATTTGTAGAGTTTCAACTTGGTCATCTGTGACCCCATTCATAAGACATTATAAAATTGACTCCTTTGCCTCAGCAGAAGCGCTCTTTGGAAGACAAGTCCTGCAGGGCGTTCATGTAGAAATGGGGACCTTCAACCAATCCAGTTCCCTCCTGTAGGACAGCCATCAGCCAGTTTTGGTATGTCCCATCCTGGATTCTCCCTTCAGTTCAGTGAAGAAGAGGTGTTGGTCCTACCTGAATGCTTTTTCTCAGGGGGCCAAGGGGAGAATACAGTCCCGCCCTGTATTCTGTCTGGTCGAAATAGGGAGGAGATGTTTTTTTCTCACAGTATCAAATATGCTATCTGTTAGAGAACGAGGAGCAGCTGAATTCACTTCGACGTCGTTCAGAACTGGGGGGGGAGAGTGTCCTCAGTTTTCAACTCAGTCTGCAGAGCAATGAGACTAGATACTAACCATCCTGGATTCTCCCTTCGCCCCCCCCCCCCCCCCCCC